>VIAB01013207.1:34747-45902 GCA_009801035.1 Oophaga pumilio
TGTATGGCTTAATTAAAGGTGTAAATTCGTTGTAAAAAAAAGCTGGAGGCCCTACGCCTTGCGTGGCTCATGTCCTCAACGTGATAGTACAGCAAATTCTGCACCCCCACCACTCCTGGATCAGCTGCTGCAGAAAGCAGGGTCAATGTGTGATCACTTCTGCTGATCGCACCTGGCACCTGGCACTTCATCGATCTGCATAGCTGCAGAGGTCTTTCGGCTACTGGTTATCTGTTTGATATATGATGTGTCGACACTGTGGAATTTCACTCTCCACAAGTTGCAGCGACTCTGGCAGCAGCAACAAGCCCTGATGCAATATGTACTTAACCTGGGCCAACATAGTACGGATATGGTGAAAATCATCCTTGTGGAGTGGGCACAGATGAAGGACATCTGCACCCTTCTGTTTTGAAATGGCTACTAAGATGGCTAGAGCTGACAATGCCTTCATCAGCATTACTATTCCTGTCATCTACATGCTGGAGCACACTTTGAATAGTCTGTGTGAGGAGGTGGTGGTCCCAGAGGAAGAGGTGGAAGCAAAGGAAGATGCAGAAGGGATAAGGTGCCATGGGAGGGTGGATCACAAAATCAAGGGGGGGCTAATGGTACCAACAAACTGTTAGTGAAGGTGCAGGAGCTGAGGAACAAATGGAGGAGGACGAGGTGATGGGTGCGCAACAGTCAGAGATGAAGAGAATAATGATCCTCTCTCTGTTGTCCATGGTTGGCGTGAAGAGACAGAGGAAGCAAGCTTGAGTGTTACCCCACCACCAGTACACCATGGACTTGGACCTTAAGGAAATGGCCAACACATGAGCACTATCTGCAACATGATGCCAGTATTGTTAAGATAAGAATATGTGCTGTCTACTGGGTTGCCACTCTGTTAGGTCCATGGCACAAGAGTAAATTTGGCCAGATGCTTCTTCCCCTGGAAAGGGGCGTGCGCATGCCGGAGTATCGAAACACGCTTGTAGACATTCTTAAAAGTGGTTTTCCCCAAGACAGCAGTGAGGCACACAGTATGCAACGCATTTTTAGACTTCCAACTCTGGGAATGTCATCAATGAAAAACATTAGCAGAAGCAGTGTAAGTGGCATAAGCAATTTCTGTGAGTCATTTCACACATTTTTCAGACCAGTCCGTGCACCAGCAGTACAGAGTACAAGTCTGACAAATTGTGAACAACTGGAGAGGATGGTTCAGGAATATCTCGAGCTGAATATCAATCCCATAAGGGGGAGTTAGGTTCCTTTTGCATTTTGGTCTTTAAAAATGGAAGAGTGGCCTGAGCTCATCTGTCATGCCTTGGAGGTTTTGTCATGCCCAGCATGTGTGTGCCAACATTTTTTGAAATGTGGAGAACCAAGTTGGGTTTCCGTTATGTGTGTTGCCTGTAGCAGTAGGGCTCTCATAACGGCAGGCTGCACTTACTTTCAGTCAACTAACATTTTTACTATCCTTAATATTATTCCAGCAATAGTAGTCTGCAAAGCTGATATTTGTTCCATCTGAGTATGGCTGAGCAAAATAGCTGTTTGAGCTGTTTTATGAGGTATCAGGTCTCCCAGCAAAACAGGCTTACACCGGTCTCTCACCCACCTCGTCTTAATTTAAACTTAAATTCAAAACCCTAAATCTGGCCCAGACACTGATACCTCATGCAGGGTCCATGGCTGACTGCTGCTGTGCTGTTATCAAATTTCTAGTTTGGGTCAATTGATCAGTCAATTACCTTTGTTACTATCCTTAAATTAATTTTTTCTAACATTAGTGGTCTACCAAGTTGATATTTGTGCCACCTGAGTGTGGCTGAGCAAAAAAAAGTTTGAGCTACTGCATGAGGCTTCAGGGCTCCCTGCAAAGCAGGCTTAGGGTATGTGCCCATGATCAATAAACGCTGCTTGCTGGATGCTGCATACTTGTACAACGTTTAACCTGCAGCATCCAGCTGTTACAGCACAGTGGATGGGATTTCAAGAAATCCCATGCCCACTTTGCGGCCAGAGACACCAGCGGCTCACCTGCAGAGTCAGACATTTTTAGTGGGACAGTTTTGTAGGTCGGGTTGTTCTGGACGTAGCGATACCAAATATGAGCAGTTTTTTTAATTATTTAATTTTTTATATAAATAAATGTATTTATTGGATTCATATTTTTTCATTTTTTTATTCATTATTTTGTGAATTTAAAAAAATATTTTTACATTTTTATTAACATTTATTTTACTTTTTACATTTTTGCCAAGATGGGAGATTAACTCTATGATGACAGATAGCTGATCTAATACTCTGCAAGGCATCTGCACTGCAAAGCATTAGTGCAGCGTCTGACATGCAGGGAGGAGACTTGTCGGCTCGTTCTCTCAGCATGAGCTGAAAGACCACCGGCCCTGAGTGACCCCGCAGCCATCTTGGGGCCCATGGTCACCATTGAGACCATTAACACAATGCGATCGCATCGCGTTGTGCCAATGGGATCACAGAGCTCACTCCCTCTGCGATGCCTTGCAATGTCGCTGTCACTATTAATAGTGGCATCACAGAGGTTAAATGCCCATGATCGGTGCAATCTCCAATTGTGGGCGTTGCTACAGGATGTCAGCTCTCACATAGAGCTGACACCCGCCTGCGCGATTACAGTGTCATATCAATATGGCGGTTTGCAGGAACGCAGCTCCCCCAACGCCGTATATTTACGGCGCATGCCAGGAAGGGGTTAAGGACAGCACCAAGTCTTCTAGGCATGGAATGGTTAAGTTGGAGACATATTGCAACATCTTTTCCATTCTCTTTAGAGCCTGGATGGTGCATGGAGAGTGATTTTCAATTTGTCTTTTCAAAATACCTAATAGTTGTTGACTTTGGTTCAGATTAGGAAACATACTTGGCCACTCAATTACATTTACCATGTCCTTTTCAGAATTGCACCAGTGGCCAAAGATATGTATTTTTGATCTTTGCCATGTTGTAAAAGCACACGTCTTCAAAGGGCATTGGAGTGATGGCAGCATCTTCTCATTCCATATAGAGCAGTTCCCTGTGAATTCATGATACCATCAATAAAATGTAGCTCTCCGACACATGCAGCGTCACATAAGGACACTACCACCACCATGTTTCACTTTAGGCACTCTGCATTTTTCTTTGTACTCCTCACGTTTGCAACATCATACAGTTTTGAAGCCATCAGTTGTCTCATCACTCCAAAGTATAAAGTTCCTTCATGTAGTCTTCATGTTTTTCAGCATAGGCTCTGACAAATTGTGGGTGGGCTTTTTTGTGCATCGGTTTTAGGATAGGCTTCGTTCATTGATAACATCCATGCAGGCAATTCCTCTGCAATGTACACTGTATTGTATCACGGAACCACTCACCATTTTTTGGCTTTCTACTTTTTTAACTAGCTGCAGTGAACTTGTCAATTTTCTTCAACCCTTCTCATCTTAACATGCTCCTGTTTAGATCACTTCCCTGGTTGGCCTGGATGTCTCTGTGAGATGGTTGCAGTTTCATCTTTGTTAATTTTTTGTATCACCTTTGCTACAGTATTCTGACTGAGAAGTAAGTACGGTATTTGCTGATCTTTTTGTAGCCTTCACGTATTTAATGTAAATAAATTATTTTCTTTCTCATGTGTTTTGACATTTCTCTTCCATGTGGTGCCATTGCTGATAGCATGAAATGGGAAAGGGTTTTCTTTAAGTAATACCCATTTATGGTCAACTGTCTGCTGGACACCTACTTTAAAAAATGATTAAACTTATGTGTGGTTGAATTCTTATTAATTAGAATATTGTAGTCTAAACTTTAGCTTTGCTCCTATTACTTTAAATGGGATCTATTCCTTTTTGCAACATGCTCTAGAATGAATATTCGGAAGATTACTTTTTGGGTGTGAAAAATAACAAGTCTGGTATGCAGTGGCCCACAGTTGTGAAAGTATTTTGTAATGTTCTATCCCATGTAAAAACATGTAAAATGTTGATTCTGAAAGGAAACGAAAGGTTTTCTTGCAAATCTGTTAGGGTATACTTGTTTATGCCGAGCATAGTACATACTAAAGGAGTACCATGCAACATAATACTACTGAATAGGACTGCATGTGATTATGCACCAACATCCATAGTCATCACTAATTGAATTTTATGTTTAAATGAAAATGGCCCTTACTTGAGTCAGCAACTACTATAGCTGCACCCTGGTAATAAGACATATTAAAGAGGTGTTAACCTTCTGAATAAGTTTTATGCACCCCTTTCTATTGTACATAGTCATTACTTACCCCCAGGGCTGGCATTAGGGCCCCCACTCCCCCAGGGGCCCCCAGAAAGTGGCACATCACGGGCCTGCCCTCAGCGCTGACTCCCACCCGCCGCCGCATTGAACTGTACCGGTGTCAAAGACGCTGGTACAGTTCAAAGCAATGATGGAGGAGAGAGCGTCAGCTGACGCTCCCTCTCCCATCATTACCTGCTCTGCCTCTAACACACAGCGGGTGCGCGATGACGTCATCGTGCACTCACTATGTACCAGGCAGAGCAAGAGCCGGGAGCAGCACAGGCACGAGGAGAGTTGAGGAGTGTTTTTTTTTTATTGTAACAGTGCTGGACTGTGGGGCCATTCTCTGGGGGAGAGATGCAGGCTGTGCTGTATACCAATGCGGGGCTGTTGTTATGTTGCGGTAGCTGAGGAAAAATAGCAAAAATAGCCAAAGTAGCAATACACCAGAGAGGCTGGAAACTACTGGGTTGCAGGACCCTAAACTAACCGCAACACTAGACGTAGCCGTGGAGCGTACCTGCGGTGATCCTAGACGTCTCATCACAGCCGGAGAGATAGCTGCACCTAAAGACAGAAAGATGAAAACCAACTTCCCCGTAGCAGAACCCGTAAAGAAATAGGAAGCCCCCAAACATGTAATGGCGGTTAGACAAGAAGAAAATACGAACACAGACAGAAAATAGAATGAGCAAACGCTGGGGCCCAATTCTGTGTAGATAGAAAAGTATAGGAAAGAATTCTGACTGCAACCCAAAAAACCCTGACAAAAATACCAGCACTTCTGATTAACAAAAACCTGAGATCACACGATCTCTGCCACCTAAATCAGATCTCTGGTGTAACACACAGCAATTCAGCAAATAAAAAGTGACACAGAAATAGCGCAAAAGTGCAAACACAAACTGAGCACAATTGCAGCGCCAGGCCCCAAAGGGGGAATAGGCTGAAGTCCACTGCAATGCAGCAAACCAACAAGGAAAATCCAACTAGAGGAAAAAAAAACAGCAAGTCACTTATCTGAATGAAAGCAGGAATGCAAGCTGAGCTCCAACCAAGACCTGGAAGAACAATTGATTACCGGCAAGGCTGATGGGAGTTCAGATCACTTATATCAGACCATTCGGACCCAGCTGAAAGCCATTCAGCAATTGGTTCATTACCCTCAGCAACCACCAGAGGGAGCCCCAGCTCCGAAGTCACCTCCAATGTATTCACAACAGGCTGTGCTGTATACCATGTGGGGCTGTGCTGTATACTATGTGGGGCTGTGCTGTATACCATGGGCCCATGTGGGGCTGTGATGTATACCATGTGGGTCTGTACTGTATAACATGGGCCTGTGCTGTATACCATGTGGGGCTGTGTGCATACCATGGTGCTGTGCTGTATACCATGTGGTGCTGTGCTGTATGCCAATGGGGGTCTGTGCTGTATACCATGCGCCACTGTGCTGTATACCATGGTGCTGTATACCATGTGGGGCTGTGCTGTATACCAATGGGGGGCTGTGTAGTATACCATGGACCTCTGCTGTATACCAAGTGGGGCTGTGCTGTATACCATGGTGCTGTATACTAAGTGGGGCTGTGCTGTATACCATGGTGCTGTGCTGTATACCATGTAGGGCTGTGCTGCATACCAATGGGGGCTGTGTGGTATACCATGGACCTCTGCTGTATACCATATGGGGCTGTGCTGTATACCAATGGGGGGCTTTGATGTATACCATGGGCCTGTGCTGTATACCATGGTGCTGTGCGGTATACCATGTGCGGCTATGCTGTATACCAATGGGGGTCTGTGCTGTATACCATGGGCCTGTGCTGTATGCCATGTGGGCCTGTGATGCATACCATGTGGGACTGTGCTGTTTACCAATGGGGGCTGTGCTGTCTACCATGGGCCTGTGCTGTCTACCATGGTGCTGTATACCATGTGGGGCTGTGCTGTATACCAATGGGGGGCTGTGTGGTATACCATGGACCTCTGCTGTATACCAAGTGGGGCTGTGCTGTATACCATGGTGCTGTATACCATGTGGGGCTGTGCTGTATACCATGGTGCTGTGCTGTATACCATGTGGGGCTGTGCTGCATACCAATGGGGGGCTGTGCGGTATACCATGGACCTCTGCTGTATACCATATGGGGCTGTGCTGTATACCAATGGGGGGCTTAGCTGTATACCATGGGCCTGTGCTGTATACCATGGTGCTGTGCGGTATACCATGTGCGGCTATGCTGTATACCAATGGGGGTCTGTGCTGTATGCCATGGGCCTGTGCTGTATGCCATGTGGGCCTGTGATGTATACCATGTGGGGCTGTGCTGTATACCAATGGGGGCTGTGCTTTTTACTATGGGCCTGTGCTGTATACCATGGTGCTGTGATGTATACCAATGGGGGGGCTGTGCTGTGTACCATGGGCCTGTGCTGTATACCATGTGGGGCTGTGATGTATACCATGTTGGGCTGTGCTGTATACCATGTGGGGCTGTAAAATATACCATGTGGGGCTGTGCTATATACCATGTGGGGCTGTGTAATATACTATGTGGGGCTGTGTTATTTACTATGTAGGCTGTGCTGTATACCATGTGGCTGTGTTATATACTATGTGGCTGTGTTATATACCATGGGGGCTACAATATATTCTATGGGGAGGCTGTGTTATATAATATGGGGGGCTACATTATATTCTATGGGGAGGTGGACTGTATTATATTCTATTCAGGGATACATAATATTCTATGGGGGATGTATTATATTTATTATATTCTATGGGGGTGATCACATCATACTCTGAGGGGGCAACATTATACTATATAAGAAGGCTACATTGTATTCTATGGGGAGCTGCATTATATTCTATGGGGGGCTAGGTTATATTGTATGGGGCTTTATTATACTTTATGAGGGTGCTACATTATATTCTATTGGGGCTGCATTATACTATATGAGGAGGGCTACATTGTATTTTATGGAGGGGCTACATTATACTATATAAGGGGCTGCCATATATTCTATGGAGGAGCTGCATTATACTATATGAGGGGGGCTGCATTATATTCTATGGGGGCGTTACATTATATTCTGTGGGGTGGCTGCATTATACTATAAGAGGGGGGCTGCTTTATATTCTATGGGGATCACATTATATTGTATGGTGGGGCTGCATTATACTCTGTGGGGTGGCAGCATTATGCTTAATGGGGTGGCTGCATTATACTATATGTGGGATGCATTATACTGTATCGAGGACTATGGGGAATACATTATACTATATGAAGAAATATGGGGTGCATTATACTATGGGGAGTGAATTGTATTACATGGATGACTGGCGGTGTATTATATTATATGGAGCACTATGAGGAGTGTATTATACTATATGGAGGACTGAGCAGTGTATTTTAATATATGAAGTAGTGTATTATATTATTGTATTATATTATATGGAGGACTGAGTGTATTTTAATATATGGATGGCTATGAGGAGTGTATTATACTATATGGAGGACTATGGGGCACATTATATTATATGGAGGACTATGGGGTGTAAACTGCAGATATGCTGATGATAACATGATACTGTATGGGGACAGATTGATCTAATAGTGATTGTTCTGTCCCCATCATTCTTTCTCAGACGGTGGAAAGAGGTCGGGTAACAAGTATTGAACGACTTCAATATTGTCGATCACACTCATTTAGCGGCCTGAACTCAGTGCATGTAAATACAATCGAAATACTTCTTTGTGATGTGCAATATGATAGCATTTGGGGCCCCATTTAAAACATTGCCTAGGGCCCCTTTTTGCCTAAAACTGGCCCTGCTTACCCCTTATGTTTATATTGGACCTTTTCAGATGTTCAGCCCCATAACAATTGCTGCAGTATGTCTGTTATACTATTTATTATTTTCACCTCGGAAAGGTTTGACTTCCTTCAGTGTTCTGCAAGTTTTGTTGTTTTTACAGTCTTGAAAAATTCAAGCACTGAAAGAACTTGTTATTAGGGATGAGCGAGTATACTCGTAAGGATTCGGATTCTTTGCTGTGGCATTACTGTGATTGGCTTGCCGCACAGCGTCATAGTCATAGCCTATGAGTCATAGGCTATGACTATGTGTGTGCGGAGAATGTGTGCGGGGGTCTGTGAAGGTTTGTGTGTGTGGGGCTGTGCCGGGCTCTGCTGTGTCCATCGTGGGACACTCGTTTTTAAAGAGGGACTGCATCGAAAAAGTGAGTATAGTTTGGTTTATTATTTTAATATTATTTCAGGAGACGAGGGCTTCGGGGAATTAGGTGTGTGCGGTGAGTATGTACTCTATGTTATGTGTTGTATGTTATGTGTATGTACTGTATTATGTTGTATGTTCTGTATGTCTTTTTTTTTTTAACATTCACCACATTAGCTGGATGATGGGAATACTACTTTCCCATCATCCGCTAATGCTGTCACTGTAGCAGGCATAGCTGGATGGGACAAGTAGTCCCATCGGGCGATGCCCGCACAGCCAGCAGAGCCCGAGCCCGGCAGAGACCCGCACAGCCCCGGCAGAGGCTGGCACAACACCAGCACAGCACCGGCAGAGCCCGGCACAGCCCCAGCAGAGGCTGGCACAGCCCCGCACAGCACCAGCAGAGCCCCGCACAGCACCGGCACAGCCCGGCACAGCCCCGGTAGAGCCAGAGCAAGCAGAGCCTGGCACAGCCCAGCGCACACACACAGCCCCACAGACCCCCCGCACACATTCTCCACCCACACACTTTCTCTGCCCATTACTCGCATTTCCCATAGACTTACATTGGACTCGCTACTCATTACGAATACCGGAGTATTAGGAGCTAGTCGTAACGAGTACAGCGAGTCTGAGTATTTCACTACTCGCTCATCCCTACTTGTTATCCACAAATTCATGTTCGGTTCATATGCTCACTTCTGTCATTACTGAATATTACTTTATTATACACTGAATGATTATATTTCCCTTTCCCTGAGACTTAATGCTTATCTATTAATGTAGGTTATTGCTTGTATTTTATACATTTAAGCAGATCTGTACAACTCCATTAAGTGATTTGTGTCAAGTGTCAGAGCTGCAAAGTAAAACTTGTCTCTTTCTATTGTTTTTTCAAAAGTAATGTTATTTTATCATGGAACTCTGTTAACACAAGAAGACTTGTACAGTTTGTGTGGGAGTAAAACAGAAACTATGTAGGTTACAAGTGTCTACAGGAGAACATCTGATTATTTCACTTGTGGAATGTTCATGTAAGAAACGGAATGAAATAGCGAAAAAGCAATCAAAGCTCTTTAGTAAATAGGACATATTAAAACATCCCTTTCACTAGCTCTTCAGCTGCGGAGCCTTCCTTTTGTCTGCCAGACTCATTAGCATTCCGCCCTCTCAACATTCAAGGCATATTTTCATCATTTTAATGAGCACACTCCTTAAGCTTTTTGCAAACACATCTGCTTTGTGCTCCTATGTATTCCACTTTTTTAACCTTTCTTCATCAGAATTATAAAGACCATACCAATGGCCATGATTCCTTCAGTAGCCTTCGGGTAGTTTGTTTCGAATGTATACATTGACTTATTAATAAGAATGAGCAAACCCATGTATGTTCGGGTTCACTGGGTGGTACCAAATGTTAGGCCAAAGTTCGGTTCAGGTACCAGAACTGTACCCGAACTTGCACCAGAACCTGAACCTCATAGAAGTCAATGGGGACCTCAACTTTGCTGCTGTAATATTCTTTCTCTCTCAACACTACAATAGATGTCTGGGAGAAGTCTGTGTTTGGAGTACAGCACCGGACGCTAGGTGTCCGGTACGAACCCCGAACTTTACAGTTCGGGTTCGCTCATTGCTGCTTGTTAACATTGTGAAGGGACTAAATAAACTCCAGGATAATATTATGTGTAGACTAGTGAGAAACTGTTTTCTTATGTGTGTTAGCCATACACAGACAGCTGGTAGTCAAAACTTTCCCTCATTTTTATAGTTGGGCCCTTTGAGGAGCATATTTTTTATGAGATCACCATACTATCAAAACTAAAAAAAACAGATAAGTCACAAGCCACTACAATCCAGAGGGTTTTGTTGTGGGTGTGTACTCGATTGTGTGGATTTATCAAAATTGATATTTTATACATCGATCTTCAACCAAAAGCCATTGGGGAAAAATGCACAAAATTTTGTGTGGTTCATCAATCTTAGTAAATTCGACACATCTGTGGGCTGCCTGTGTGCCAGAAAATGGCATCTTTTATTTCAGCTGCAATGTAAATGATTTATTGCATACATTTAATAATTTTGTCATGTCGTGATTTTACCACACCTCTTTTTCTTATTATCACCCTCTTTTTAGAAAGTGTCAAGCCGAGAGTGAAAGGTCACACAATTTTAGGCAAATCCCTATTGCACCAAATTTTGTGACTTTGATTCAAAAATAGCTCTCATAGAATGATTTATATATTCCCACCTATGTGCTAGGTGCACTGTTACACAATTTAATATGAGTTAACTAAACAGCATTCCCAAATTTTGTTCCCCCCTTCCTTACCCACCATCACCAGGCAATGCTGTGTCTTTAGTCAATCACCAGGCAATGCTGTGTCTTTATTCACACCATTTCTGTGATAGCAGACTTTGTATTCAGAAATATATAGTGGGAAAAAAAGTATTTAGTCAGCCACCAATTGTGCAAGTTCTCCCACTTAAAAAGATGAGAGGCCTGTACTTGACATCATAGGTAGACCACAACTATGGGAGACAAAATGAGAAAACAAATCTAGAAAATCACCTTGTCTGGTTTGAAAAATATTTAGAGTTGAGAGTCCTCAGTGGTTGATA
>VIAB01013208.1:49758-62101 GCA_009801035.1 Oophaga pumilio
AGACTCCCCTTGTGCAGCAGCGGGAACTCGAACCCTAACAAGGGTATACTTCTTTATCACATATTGTGTATGTTTTATTTACTTTTTCAAGATAAAAGTTCTCATATTACAAGATCAAACCGTAAAATACTTAGTGTTAAAAGATTATACTTACCAGAATGCAAATCTGTAAAGTAAACTTGTCATGAGATTCATGCTGCCCAAACCACGGACAGCATAAATCAGATACTGGCTCTACTATTGCAGCCATGTATGTCAGGTATGTGTTTTAGATGAGTAGTTCAAGGCAATTTCTAGTCTCCTTGCTCCCTTAGACTGATAACTCTTTCCCTACATACACACATAGAGAGAGACCTGTCAGTCTGGGAGAACAGAGAGTGGAAGAGTCGCTGTGGATCACATCAAATTAGTCATCCGAGATGCATAGACCTTTGTCGGCTTTTTAAAATATGTCTTCTCTGAAACACTTCAGCAATTCAGAATAAAACATACACGGCTGCAATAATATAGCCAGTGATCATTAATGTTGCTCGTAGTTCAGGCAGCATGAATCTTGTGGCAAGTTCCCTTCAACTACTGATGTGAATATTGAAATTTAGCAAACAAAGAACATGTATTCTATTGTGATGTCCTTGCCATCCAGCTTCTGATTATAATACTGAAGTTAATGACAGAATATTACAGGCAATGCCATATATTGATGACAAGCCATAGGAAACAGACTTTCTAGCCTCTTATATATCGTAACTCGCCAGAGAAATGCATTGGATACTTCAGAAACACTAATGTTCATTGTATTTATTTAGCCAACAAAATTAAAATACCTTCCGTGGCTAAACAGTTTTCATTTAAATGACTGGCTCATTCCCAAGGAGGTCAATATTTCTTGAACATGTGGATCTTTTCTTTGTATTTTAGGTCAAGAGTTCACAGTCATTGTGGACCAAAGGCAGCATTGCTAGATTATACTACTCCCTAGGGCTGCCATAAGACTTAAAGCCCTCATATACATTAGATTAAAGTCAGCTGAACTTGTTGATTTTGGCACTATCTGTTGGCAGTCTAATGTGTATGGGGCCTGACTATCTCTCAACAGATGATGTTGGGTGAGAAAAGATTATTGCTTGCTGATTTTCAATGGGCAATCCTTTTATTCTCCCTGGAAATAAGCCACAACCAGAGCCACATTTATGGCAGGGGGCCACACAGAATGGAATTGAGGGTCACAGGTTGTTAACCCCTGCTCTAGGATGAGGCATTTGTGCATTTTAGGATAATTTAATGTTTACCTTTTCTTTTTTAAAGGATGGTAGGAGACAGCTGGTTAGCTGGGACATGGACACAACTTGGGTTGATTTCATACAGTTCTACATACAAATAGGAGGGGAAACGTCTTCATGTAATAAAGCAGATAGTAGGGAAGAAGGAGTGTTACTTCAGTACAGTAACAACGGAGGTATAAATTGGCATCTGCTAGCGGAAATGTATTTCTCTGACTTCACAAAACCTAAGTAAGTACCAATTTTTTCTTTCTCATTTATGAATTAAGTGCTGTGATAATGACATTCAGATGATTCCTTTTGTGATCATGTTGTTTTTATCTTGTTTCTTTTTTTAAAATTTTCCATTAGTTAATTTTGCATGATGTGTGGTTTCTGAAATAAATAATATGAGAAATGGCTTCTACGTGATGTGTCATCTTTATATACCAGATGATTCTTTCCGTCTGGACACTGTTGGATAAATTTAGCTCCTGGCATGGTTATGTAAAATATTTGCACATCTTTTATATTCTGCCAGGTTTATATATCTTGAGCTTCCAAGTGCAGCAAAAACACCATGTACCCGTTTCCGCTGGTGGCAACCTGTCTTCTCAGGAGAAGGATATGACCAGTGGGCCATTGATGATGTCATCATATTGTCAGAAAACCAAAAACAGATTATACCTATTGCTTATCCAACCTTACCACAAGTAAGTCCTTATTATATCTTAACTGCTGAGTACACAGAGAATTTTATATGTAAGGATAGGTTCATATTAATGCAGTGCTCTCCGCTGACCACAATATAGGGGTTTCTGATAAAGTTCCTAAGAAATGTACTCCAACTGGAAATCCAACAGAGCCATTCACTACTTAAATGAATTTGACTAAGTCACTCTGGCCTCCGTCCTGGCAATATTTGTCTTTTTCAGATATGTAAAAATATGTTGTTAACCACTTTTTATTCTGTCTAAACGATGAAAACCACCAGGACAGAGGTCAGACAGTGTCCACATTGACTGTTCTAGCTTGATTTAAGTGCATGGCTCTGTAAGCGATCCCATTGGAATACATTTTTCATGAATTCGGATAGAAACTTCAACGTAATGGTCAGTGAAGCGCATTGGATTAATCTGAACCTAGCCTTACACTTTTTCATGTTAGGCTACACCATTATGAATATCCTGATACCTTAAATATACAGTATATCACAAAAGTGACTACACCCCTCACATTTTGTTTTATTTTATTATATCTTTTCATGGAACAACACTGAAGATAGGACACTTGGATACAATGTAGGATGTCTTTTCAAAATAGACATTGAGTGCTGCCAGCATTGCTGCAGAGGTAAAAGGGAGGTCAACCTGTCAGTGCTCAGAACATATGTCACACACTGCATCAAATTGGTATGCATGGCTGTTGGCACAGAAGGGAGCCTCTTCTAAAGATGATGCACAAGAAAGCCTGCAAACAGTTTGCTGAAGACAAGCAGACTAAAGCCCCCGTCACACACAGCGATCTCGCTAGCAAGATCGCTGCTGAGTCACTAGTTTTGTGACGCAACAGCGATCTGCCCAGCGATATCGCTGTGTGTGACATTCAGCGACGATCAGCCCCCCTGCCGGGTATCGCTGATCGTCGCTGAATGTCCTGGACATTTTTTTGATCGTTTGTCTCCCGCTGGCCAGCACGCATCGCTGCGTGTGGCAGGCAGGAGACCAGCGATCAGCTGGTAACCAAGGTACACATCGGGTTTCCAGGCGTCGTGCAGCGCCTGGAAACCCGATGTGTACCTTGGTTACCAGCTCCCTGCACCAGTGGGCTGGTATCCAACGTACACTGCGGGTAATTAAGCGACGTTACCCTCAGTGTCGCTGTCCTGATCTCTGCCTGAGCTGCCTGTTTGGCAGCTCACCAGCGATCATGTAGCGACACACCAGCGATCCTGACTAGTGCATATCGTTGTCGGGATCGCTGGTGTGTCGCTATGTGTGATGGGACACTAAGGACATGGATTACTGAAATCATGTCCTGTGATCTGATTAGACCAAGATAAACTTATTTGGTTCAGATGATGTAAACCGTGTGTGGTGGCAACCTGGTGAGGAGTAGAAAGACAAGTGTGTCTTGCATACAGTAATGGGCATGTGGCCCATGGTGATGGGAGTGTCATGGTTTGGGGTTTGAGTGCTGCTGGCTGTGGGGAGCTACAGTTCATTGAGGGAACCATGAATACCATCATCTACTGTGACATATTGAAGCAGAGCATGATCCCCTCCCTTCGGAAACTGGGCCGCATGGCAGTTTTCCAACATGATAATGACCCCAAACTCAACTCCAAAACAACCATGGCCTTGCTAAAGAAACTGAGGGTAATGGTGCTGGACTGGCCAAGCATGTCTCCAGACCTAAAACCTATTGACCATCTGTGGGACATCCTCAAACAGAACGTGGAGGAGCACAAGGTATCTAATATCCACCAGTTCTGTGATGTTATTATGAAGGAGTGGAAGAGGATTCCATTGGCAGCCTGTGAAGCTCTAGCGAACTCCATGCCTAGAGAGTTAAGGCAGTGCTTCAAAATAATGGTGGCCACAAAAAATATTGACACTATGGGCACAATTTTGTCATTTTCACTTAGGGTTCCGTCATACATAGTGACTCACCAGCGATCCCGACAATGATATGAACTTGTCAGGATCGCTGGTGTGTCGCTACATGATCGCTGGTGAGCTGCCAAACAGGCAGATCTCAGCAGTGGTCAGGACAGCGACTATGCGGGTAACAAGCGATGCACGTCGCTTAGTTACCCGCAGTGTACGTTAAATACCAGCGCGCTGGTGCAGGGAGCTGGTAAACCAAGGTAAACAGCGGGTTTCTAGGCGCCACGCGGCGCATAGAAACCCGCTGTTTACCTTGGTTACCAGCTCCCCTGCACCAGCGCGCTGGTATCTAACGTACACATCGGGTTTCTAGGCGCCGCGCGGTGCCTAGAAACCCGATGTGTACCTTGGTTACCAGCTCCAGCTAGCTGATCGCTGGTCTCCCGCCTGTCACACGCAGCGATGCGCGCTGGTCAGCGGGAGACCAACGACGAATAAATGGTCCAGGACATTAAGCGAGATCGCTGGCTAGGTCGCTGTTGTGTCACAAAATCGGTGACGTTTCAGCGATCTCGCTAGCGATCTCACTTAGTGTGACGGGACCTTAGGGGTGTACTCACTTTTGTTGTCAACAGTTTAGACATTAATGGCTGTGTGTTGAGTTATTTAGAGGACACACCAAATTTACACTGTTATACAAGCTGCACACTGACTATTTGACATTGTATCGAAGTGTCATATCTTCAGTGCTATCCCATGAAAAGATATAATAAAATATTTACAAAACGTTAGGGGTGTACTCATTTTTGTGACATACTGTAAATGTACAGCATATGACCATTGCTTACTTAGAAAGAAAAACTCAAACAGTGCTACGTAACCACTTTTTTAATTAATTTTTTTTTTTAAATAACCTTTCCTCCATTTTCATTTTTGATTATTGGGCTATGTTCATAATATAAGATTTTAAGGGTCTGTGTGTCTTGTTCATGATTTCTTTCTGAATATCTAGTTAGGCTCAACCCACCTTTAAAGCATCACTCCAGCAGTTTTGTTTAATGCAGAGCTGGAGTGGTGCTACTAATCTATGATCCCTGCCACTAGTTTTATACTTACCAGCCGCCATCTTCAACTTTTAATGAGTGCCACTCTGGTCGGTCTCCAGCAGTTTGTGACATCTGGATTGCTCCAGTGTTTGCTGCAAGGATCTGGAAGTCATAACTCAATGTAAGTCTATTAGAGCCAGAACGAGGCTCTGATATTTACACTGACAGCTTGAGACTGTTACCTGTGACTTCTGGTCACAAGATGGCGGTCGGGACCTGAGTGGTGCCAGGAAAAGCTGAAGACAGTGGCTGGTAATTATAAGGCTGGGGTCAGGGAACTTAGCTTAGTAGCCTCACTCCAGCTGTGATATAAATAAACCCGCTGGAATGGTGCTTTAATGAAATATCAAGATAGTAACTATTAAAGGGAACCTGTCACCAGAAATAATGCTGTTAACCTGAAGATATGGGGTTAATCTGCAGGTTAACAGCTTTATTATGCTGCCCGGTGCCTGCACACAGACGTATGCAGCGGGGAGAAAATGAATTTATTCTCCCCCCAGCATTCAGTATTCAGTCATAGGGGAGTGGGCTGTGCCGGTTGAATCACCGCTCTGAGTATACAGAGCGGCCGCTGTAACCACGCCCCCGGCAGTGACTGACACTGACTCTGCATTGCGGCCTGCTGTCAGTCAGGGCCGGGAGCATGCTTACTGCGGCGGCTCTGTATACCTAGAGTGGTGACTGAATCGGCAACAGCACCGCTCCCCCATGACTGAATACCGATTGCTGGTGGGGAGAATAAAGATAATTTTCTCCCCGCTGCATTTGGCTGCATGCAGGCGCCGGGCAGCATAATAACGCAGTTAACCTGCAGATTAAGCACACATCTGAAGGTTAACATCATTATTTCTGGTGACAGGTTCCCTTTAAAGTAGTTTTGCATGGACCAATCCTGATCATTGTACTATTTAAATAGGCAGCGACCAGCTATCAAACAAACGATTGTTCATCAGCTGATCGCATCTTCTATGCAGCCTAAAAGATAATTGTTGCTGGGAGAACATCCACTGCTTACACAGAGAAATGTCCTACTGACAATTTGCAAATGCTATAGGACCAAACAATTAGGCTATGTCCCACGATGAGCTCTTGATGACTTTTTAATGCAACATATTTTCGCTGCATCAAAATACAGTGTCTTACAGTTCCAGCAAAGTGGATGGGTGTTATGATTTGGTAGCTGAGGAGAGCAGGCAAAAAAGGAAATACACCAGAGCAGTTGGAAACTATGAGATTGCAGTACCCTGACTAACCACCACAACTAGAGGCAGCCGTGGAGCGTTCCTACGTTGGTCCTAGACGCCTCGTCACAGCCTGAGAAACTAGCTACACCTAAAGATAGAAAGAGGAAAGCTATCTGCCCCGGAGCAGATCCCCAAAGAACATAGAAAGCCCCCAAACATGTAATGGCGGTTAGACAAGAAGAAATACTGACACAGACAGAAAATAGTATGAGCAAACGTTGGGGCCCAAACTTACTAAATAGAAAAGGAAAGGAAGGGCACTTACTGCAATCCCAAAAAACCCTGAAAAGCACCAACTCTACTAATTTCAAAAACACCTGAGATCACACGACCTCTACCACCTAAATTAGTTCTCTGGTGTAACCAAAAACAAAACAGCAGCCACTGAAAAAACTGGAAAAAGCAAATGTACAAACATCAGTGGCTGAACTGAACTGAGAGGCAAAAGCCCCCAGAGGGGACCCTGAAGGCCCCCACAGAAGTGCAGGACAAAATGCAAAAATCAAGCACAAAAACAAAAAGAAGAAAATGTCTTATCTGTTAGCAGGAGATTCAGACACGACACAGCAGGCTACCAAGGAAACAGAAATCAAGGATTGAGACCAGAACAATTGATCACCGGCAACCCTGATGGGAAGGTAACTCCCTTATATAAGACCAGTCAGTAACACCTGATTCCCAATCCTCACAGTCTTCACTGGACAGTCCAGTACCGTTTGTAACCACCAGAGGGAGCTTCTGCTCAGAACTCATTTCCAGCCTATTCACAACAGATGGGATTTATAGAAATCTCCTGCCCTCTGTGCTTTTTTTTTAACTCAGTGTAAACTGCACTGCTGTGTGGGTTTCAATTCTGCAATATGTCAATTTCTCTGGCGAGTACTCTGAGTTTTTTCTATAGACTTGCGTTAGATGCAGAAAAACCGCAGGTAAAAAATGCACATGCATTTTTAGTGCATTTTTGTGGCGGAAACGCATTAAAAACCTATGCAACCACATATGAATGTATCAATAAAGTTTTGTCAAAGCCAAATACCAGGAAATATGAAAAACAAAAGCAGCTTTGTTTAAAACATGACACACCACCAAGAGACAAAAAACACAGGGTCAAAAACACAATAAAAATGCATGTAAAAAATGCAAGTAAGCTACTTAACTTAATAGATGCAGAAAATCTGGAACATAAAAAACTCACCAAACGCTTAACATGGGAACTTGGCCTTATAGTAACCATGGTTCGTCCGTATACAGTTTGCATCGGCCTGTGTACAAGAGCCTTTAACCCCTTAATGACCGCCGATACGCCTTTTAACGGCCGCTGTTAAGGGTACTTGTGCCTCAGTGCCGCTTTTTAATGACGCTAAGAGCTAAGTGTATAGCGCCCCCCATAGTCAGAATTTCTCTGGGGTCTCAGCTATCGGGAGAGAGAGAGAAATGGGGTCCCCTGATTATTACCCCCCCAATACCTCCGGAGTCCCTGACACTGCTGCATCCCCCCTGGCCACCGGCATCTTCTTCTGGGAAGAAAATGGCGGGCACATGCGCAGTGCGATGGCAGGCGCATGCGCAGATCTGCCTGCCGGCACCCGGCAACAGTGATAAAAAAAAATAGTAAATCAAACCCCCTTTATCACCCCCTTAGTTAGGTAAAAATAATATAATAAAAAAATGTATTTATTTCCATTTTTACATTAGGGTTATGGTTGTGCTTATAGTTGGGGTTGGGCTGAAGTTAGGGTTGGGCTGAAGTTAGGGTTGGGCTAAAGTTAGAGTTGGGCTTAAGTTAGAATTGGGCTAAAGATAGGGTTGGGCTAAAGTTAGGGTTAGGATTGGGTTAAAGTTAGGTTTGGACTGACGTTAGGGTTGTGCTAGGGTTAGGGGTGTGGAAATGGTTGGGATTACGGTTAAGGTTGGGATTAGGGTTAGGGGTGTGTTAGGGTTAGGTTTGTGGTTAGGGTTATTGTTAGGGTTGGGATTAGGGTTAGGGGTGTGTTGGCATTAGGGTTGGAGTTACAATTGGGGGTTTCCACTGTTTAGATACATCAGAGGTTCTCCAAACGTGACATGGCGCCACCATTGATTCCCGACAATTTTGCTTTCAAAAAGTCAAACGGTGCTCCCTCCCTTCAGAGCGCTGCCATACGCCCAAACAGTGGCTTTCCCACACATACGGGGTATTGGCGTACTCAGGAGAAATTGCACAACAGATTTAGTGGTCCATTTTCTCCTGATACCCTTGTGAAAATAAAAAAAATTTGTTCCAAAGTAAACTTTTATTAAAAAAGTAAAATGTTCATTTTTTCCTTCCACATTGCTTTAGTTCTCGTGAAGCACCTGAAGGGTTAATAAACTTCTTGAATCTGGTTTTGCGCATCTTGAGGGGTGCAGTTTTTAGAATGGTGTCACTTTTGGGTATCTTCTGTTATATTGACCCCCCAAACTCACTTCAAATGTGAGGTGGTCCCTAAAAAAATGGTTTTGTAAATTTTGTTGGAAAATGAGAAATCGCTGATCAACTTTTAACCCTGATAACGTCCTAAAAAAAATATGTTTCTAATATTGTGCTGATGTAAAGTAGACATGTGGGAAATGTTATTTATTAGCTATTTTGTGTGACACCACTCTCTGATTTAAGGGTACAAAAATTAAAAGTTTGAAAATTGCAAAATTTTCAATTTTTTTTTCCAAATTTCCATTTTTTTCATAAATAAACACAAGTTATATCGAATAAATTTTACCACTAACATGAAGTACAATATGTCACAAAAAAGCAGTCTCAGAAGCAGTGGGATACATTAAAGCATTCTAGAGCTATAACCTCATAAAGTGACAGTGGTCAGAATTAAAAATTGGCTTGGTCATTCAGTACCAAATTGGCTCTGTCACTAAGAGGCTAAATGACTCGTCATGGGTTCAATGAGCACTTATTATGATCAGAAATCTGCCTGACTAAAAACATTCTTACATGGCTTGCAGGTTCGTGAGCCCTGTTTATGTCTGTGAAGGAACATTCTAATCCTTTATAACAAGGAAAACCTAAATAAATGTAAAGCAAAGATCAGCATATTTTATTTAGCAGCAGAAATGATTTTTAGTAACAAAGTTTTACTGATTGTATGTTATTTTTTTCTGTCTAAATCACACTATTACAAGATATATTATTTCAACATTTCTATTCTTGTATATATTTTTTTATATATTGTTGTGTATCAGCAATAAATATAAAATATATTCATATTGTCCTTGCATTTTCTTCCCATTTAGAATTTTTATGAAAAGCCTGCTTTTGACTATCCAATGAATCAGCTGAGTGTTTGGCTGATGATGGCTAATGAAGGGATGGTTAAAAATGAAAGTTTCTGCTCTATTACCCCCTCTGCTATGATATTTGGAAAATCAGATGGTGATCGATTTGCTGTTACTCGAGATCTAACTTTAAAACCAGGATATGTACTGCAGTTCAAGGTATTTCAGTTTTCCCTTGTAATGGATTTAATAGTGAAGTGCTGTACAAACTGTATAACACATTTTAAACTTTAATGTCTTTTTTCATTTTCTTCATTTTTTCTTTATTTTTTTGGAGCACTTCAAAGCATTTTCTGTCCACTAAAAATATTTAGCAATAGACCTCTCTTAAAAAAGCTATGACTGTTGCTGTGTAAATTCAGGTCTTGTAAACAGTGCTGTGGAGTTGGAGCCTGGGCTAGTTTCGGGTGGAGTTGGAGTCAGTACATTTATATCATCTGTTATTAATATTGTATAAATAATGTATTATTTCCTATAGGAATTTAGAAAAGCTTAGGTATGATAAAACTATATTCTGTATCTTTCAATGTAAGGCTCCTATCTATTAAAAAAACATGGCATAACTAGGATATTCTAGCAGCGATAAAAATCAGTTATCACATCTCCTGTATTCTCTCTTGCTTTTGGCCTGTATACTAGGTATCTATGTCCTGCTTCAAGTTAGTTTACTGTCTGGATCTGTGCTGCACAAGCTCCATAGTAAAGTTCCATCTCTATAGACCAGACAAGGAAGTTCACTAGTGGACATACCTGCAATCGTCCTGAGAAACCCTGATTTTACTATTTTACTTCAGTAAATGTCTTAGTATTAATCATTGGTCATTTATTAATGGAATTAGTCTAGAGAAGCCGAGAAGCCAGAGTCAAAACTTTCACTTACTGACTCCACAGTTCTGATTGTCCAGGATCCAATGGTCCAGAAAGTGTGCAGTTCTTTGTGTTAGCTGCCTCATTATCCACTGAAAACTGTTTCCCATCTTTTTTTTTTTACAATTTTTCTAAATGGGTATAGGCTTACCTCCTTCTCTGTATGCAAATTGTAAATCCCCATATATGCTTTAGATTAATGTTAGCTGAACCAGCAGATACTGATGCATTCAGATGACAGTATAATGAGTTTCGGAGACCTGGATTGAGCAAATATCAATTTGGCTTGTGCAATTTCAGACTACCGATCATATTGACCCGCGGAGATATGTTGTCACCAGACATGTTTGGCGACAGCTCTTTCATAGAGAACATAGAGAAGAGTGCTCGGATGAACAAATGCTGCTATTTATGGGGAAGTCAGAGAAAATGACTGCTGGCTGAATGATCAGCTGAATTTGCTTAGTAGAAAGCCATCTAGTGGATATGGCTGCCTTTAGTCAAACCTGGTTGATATGCTAACACATAAGGGAGAGGGAATGCAAATCAGGGCAAGAGTCTCTCTACTGTTTTAAAATAAGCAATAAGGTTAAAAAAACACTCTGTGAAGGAACTGAAGCCAATTAACATATGCAGCTCTGGCAAAAATTAAGAGACCATTGCATAGTTTTATAAAAATCAGCTTCTCTATATGTCTAACAGCCATTCCATTCCAGTGTCAGTTGAATTCCAATCAGAATACACCTCATTCTACTTAATGTGCTTCTGATTAGGTGATCACCTAAACTAAATCTTATTTAACGAAGGAAAGTATAAAAAACACTGCTGTGGTGTTCACAATCCTCTTGCAATAGGAGAAGCTGGATGGCAAAACAAGTGCTAGTAATATCCCAAAAATAATAGGAATGAAAAAATAACTTTTATCCATGCCAAAGGAGTTGAAAAGAAAAGTTTTGAGTGAGGAAAAGAAGGGCTCAATTCTGGCTTTACTAGCAGTGGGATACAGTGAGTGTCATGTTGCCTCCATCCTTAAAATTTCTAAGACGGCAGTCCATTACAACAAGGTCAAGCAGCAGACATTTCGAACAACAAAGCTACAGACCGGCAGAGGGCAAAAACGACTCTCCACTGACCGGGATGACCGTCATCTTCTTTGAATGTCACTCAGCAACCGCAGGATAGCATCAAATGACTTACAAAAAAAATGGCAGCTGGGGTGAAATGCACGGCAAGAACAGTTCATAACAGGCTTCTAGAGGCAGTGCTCAAGTCATGTAAAGCTAAAAAAAAGCCTTTCATCAATGAGAAGCAAAGGAGAGCCAGGCTGAAGTTTGCCAAAGACCATAAAGATTGGACCTTAGAGGATTGGAGGAAGGTAATCTTCTCTGATGAGTCTAATTTTCAGCTTTGACCAACGCCTGGTCGTCTAATGGTTAGACGGAGACCTGGAGATGCGTACAAGCCACAGTGTCTTGCACCCACTGTGAAATTTGGTTGAGGATCGGTGATGATCTAGGGATGCTTCAACAAGGCTGGAATTGGGCAGGTTAATCTTCGTGAAGGACGAATGAATCAAGCCGCATACAAGGTTATCCTGGAAAAACAGGTGATTCCTTCTGCTCAGTCAATGTTCCCCAACTCTGAGGACTGTTTTTTCCAGCAGGACAATGCGCCATGCCACACAGCTAGGCCAATCAATATGTGGATGAAAGACCACCACATCAAATCCCTATCATGGCACCCCAATCTCCAGACCTGAACTCCATTGAAAACCTCTGGAATGTAATCAAGAGGAAGATGGATAGTCACAAGCCATCAAAGAAGAATTGCTTAAATTTTTGTACCAGGAGTGGCATAAGGTTCCCCAAAAGCAGTGTGAAAGACTGGTGGAAACCATGTCAAGACGCATGAACACTGTGATTAAAAATCATGGTTATTCCACAAAATAT
>VIAB01013209.1:4592-14693 GCA_009801035.1 Oophaga pumilio
GTACTCAAAACCACATTCAAGAAGTTTATTAACACTCCAGGTGCTTCCCAGGAGAAGGAAAAAATGAACATTTTACTTTAGTCCTAAAAATGATTTTTACAAACTTTTTTATTTTCACAAGGGAAAAAGGAAAAAATGGACAGATAAGGTTGTTGTGCAATTTCTCCGGAGTACGCCGATACCCTATATGTGGGGGGGGACCACTGTTTTGGCGCACGGCTTCACGGCAGAGCTCAGAAGGGAAGGAGCGCCATTTGACTTTTTCAAACCAAAATTGGCTGGAATTGAGAATGGATGCCATGTCGCGTTTGGAGAGCCCCTGATGTGTCTAAACAGTGGAAACCCCTGACAAGTGACACCATTTTGGAAAATAGACTCCCTAAGGAACTTATCTAGATCTGTGGTGAGCACTTTGAGCCCCCAAGTGCTTCACGCAAGTTTATAATGTAGAGTCGTGAAAAAAAAATCATTTTTTCCACAAACATGATGTTTTAGTCCCAATTTTTTTATTTTCCCAAGGGAAAGAGGAGAAATTGAACCACAAAAGTTGTTGCCCAGTTTGTCCTGAGTACGCTGATACCCCATATATGGGGGGAACCACTGTTTGGGCGCACGGCAGAGCTCGGAAGGAGAAGAGCGCCGTTTGACTTTTTCAAACCAAAATTGGTTGGAATTGAGAACTGATGCCATGTCGCGTTTGGAGAGCCCCTAATGTGCCTAAACAGTGGAAACCCCCCACATGTGACCCCATTTTGGAAACTAGACCCCTAAGGAACTTATCTAGGTGTATAGTGAGCACTTTGAACCCCCAAGTGTTTCACTAAAGTTTATAATGCCCTGGCGTGAACAAAAGAGTACTTTTTTTTTTCACAAAAGTGAATTTTTAGTCCCCAATTTTTTATTTTCCCAAGGGTAACAGGAGAAATTGTACCCCCAAAAGTTGTCAAATTTGTCCTGAGTACGCTGATACCACATATGTTGGGGGGAACCACTATTTGGGCACACGGCAGGGATCGGAAGGGAAGTAGTGACGTTTTGAAATGCAGACTTTGATGGAATGGTCTGCGAGCGTCATGTTTCATTTGCAGAGCCTCTGATGTGCCTAAACAGTGGAAACTCCCCACAATTGACCCTATTTTAGAAACTAGACCCCCTAAGGAACTAATCTAGGTGTGTGGTGAGCACTTTGAACCTTCAAGTGTTTCACTAAAGTTTATAATGCCCGGGTGTGAAAATAAAAAATCCTACTTTTTTCCTCACAAAAATGATATTTTAGTCCCCATTTTTTTATTTTCCCAAGGGTAAGAGGAGAAATTGGACACCAAAAGTTGTCCAATTTGTCCTGAGTACACTGGTACCCCATATGTGGGAAAAAACTGTTTGGGCATAAGTAAGTCGGGACTCAGAAGGGAAGTAGGGACGTTTTGGAAAGCAGACTTTGATGGAATGGTCTGCGGGCTCCGTTTGCAGAGCCCCTGATGTGCCTAAACAGTAAAAAAAAAAACACAAGTGACATAATTTTGGAAACTAGACCCCCAAGGAACTTCTCTAGATGTGCCCCTCTTTTGGAACTAATCTGTTTCCTGTAAAGTAAATTAGTAATGCATGGAGGTGTGGTACAATTTGAAGCAATCCTTCATACACAGGCCAGGTTTTTTGAGGCAGGTGTCGCATTGGTAAGTGGTATCCTTGCGCATTCCCCTTTTTAACACATTCGGCACCTTTTTTGCGGCTTACCTTTTCTTCAAGTTGGCGGGACCACCCCCAGGAAATGCTGACCTGGTATGATACGAGCACCTTCAGTTCCGGAAGTACTGGGACCCGCTTCTTCTGGAGTGCTAACCATCAGGGCCTTAACTACTACCTCCTGAAACTGAAGGTACGACGTATCTCTGTGGCGTGCACATCGTGACAGCAGGAAAGTGTTGAGCATTGCCATTTGTACGATGTGCATGGACAGCTTTTTGTACCACACCTTGGCCTTTCTCAAAGCACTGTACGGCTGGAGGAGTTGATCGGAGAGATCAACACCCCCATATGTTTGTTGTACCCAAGTACACAGTCCGGTTTGCGGACCTGTGTAGAGGTACCTCGTACAGTGCCATCACCGTGTATGGTGGTCAAGAGAAGGACATCCCTCTTGCGCTTGTACTTGACCACCAGCAGGTGGTAGCAACATTGGGCTCTGCTCTCACCCTTTCTGAGCATTTGACCAAGTAGCGTCTTTGGGAGGCCTCTCTGATTTTTGCGGACAGTACCGCAGGCTGCGGTACCTCACACAGAGAGGAATTTGAAGAGTGGGATGCTGGAATAAAAGTTATCTGTGTAAAGGTGATAACCTTTATCCAGCAGTGGGTGCACCAAATCCCACACAATTTTCCCACTCACTCCCAGGACGGGGGGAAATTCAGGGGAAACTCTCACACAGCTTATCGAGTTTGATTCCGTACCTGGCCCTCTTGCTGGGCAGGTACTGATGGAATCTGAGCCTTCCCTTAAAATGAACCAAGGACTCATCCACGCGGATGTCTCTTTGGGGCACGTACACTTCAGCAAACTTTTTGCTGAAGTGTTCGATGACCGGCCGAACTTTGAACAGACGGTCAAAGTTGGTGATCATCTCATGGGGACACTGTGCATTATCATTATAATGCAGGAATTTGTGGATGGCCTCAAAACGCATTCTGGCCATGACCATTCGGAACACTGGAGTGTTGTATAAAATATCAACACTCCAATATTGCCGAATTTCTGGCTTCTTCAGGATCCCCATATGGATGACCAGGCCCCAAAACTGCATCATTTCAACTGCGTCTACAGGAGACCAGCTAGAAAATGATGACATGGGGTTTTGCGCCAAAAATTGTCGAGCATATAAATTAGTTTGCTCCACCATGAGGTTAATGAAATCATCAGAGAAAAAGACTTTGAAAAAGTCTATTTCTGTAAGGCCGGTGGTGTCAAACTTGATTCCTGATTCTGCCACAGAATCAGGAATCAGTGGCTCGTAATTTTCAGGGTGCGAGGTCCATATGAGTCGCCCGCCAGGGCTGTGGGGTACTCGGCACCGAGCCCGTTCACTTCTATGGGGGATGTCACGGCGACACAGCTCGGTCCGTGGCCCTGGGCGCTCACTGAAAAGGGGATATTTACAGGGGATTAAAGTGTTTGTAGAATGTTCGTGACGCCACCTGTGGTTCCTGGTCAGGGTGACCAGCGCTGCTAAACAGATCCGCTGAAGGGTTGGTGTTGGGCAGCAAGGTGTTAAGCCTTCCACAGGCAAGGCTGGATTCCTTCAGGGTAAACGGAGTGTAGGGGTGCAGGATGGAGGAGGGGAGTTCAGCAGCAGGGGTAATAAGGTAGACACACACAAAAGTCTCTTTCTGTACCTTTACTGAAGGGATGGCAGGCACGTCCCGGGGTGCTGGCAGGGTGAAGGATGCACATCCAGTTCTTCCCACTGAGTAGGTGTAGGGCCTCCTTACTCCTGTAGTGTGAGTTTCTGACCTGTATGAAACGAGGCCTAACTCTGTCTTCAACTTTACACGCCCGGCTGACTTTGTGGTAGGGCCCTCTCTTGGATAGAACAGTGTCTCTAATGGTTGCGCTGACCAGACTCCTGTCTTCCTGAACCCGGTTACGTATCAACACTTGTGGGCCCCTGCGACTTGAAGTCCCGCAGGGTCTCCGGTATCTCCTACTAGTCGTGTAGATTCTAGCAAGCTCGGACCCGGTGTCCGGTTATTCAGAGTAGAGGTAAGCTATCAATGCTATTTCCACCTCTGTCACTCTCTTCTTATCCACTCGCCTTTCGTCCTACTCGACCTTTAACATAAGCACACTAGCAGTAGATGGCTGATTCTTCTCCTTTCTTCACCGCTCTCAAAGCGTCGGCACGCTTGCTCGCTGAACTGCACTCAGTTGACTCCGTTCTGACTAGGCTGGAGTGGCTATTTTTCCACTGGTACTAGCCTCCACACGTTGAACTAAGCTCAAAGCTGCAGTCTTCAGGTTCTTTCAATAACTGCTGTTCTCTTTCCCTTTTTCTTTCTAAGCTCTGTCTGAAGCGGCTATCAGGATTCACCGTCTGACCTGCACCTGACTTTGCAGACTCACTGATCTGTGCTCGCCCCTAGAGCTAACTCTCCATTCTCCAAGAGAACTAACAACTTCTCACTTCTGTGTAGAATCACCAACTACACTGAACTCGTTCTGAACTAATCTGAGCTGTCACTGCAGGCTGCAGCCCTCAGACTAGACTGTCTGCTCTTCAGTGGCTTCACCATCCTTATATACTCTAGAAAGGCTCCCTCTGGTGGCTCTAGGGATTGGTGAAGATGTGTGAATGAATATCAGGTCTCTTGTGGTGGTTACCTTCAGTGCATCCCTCTGGGAAATGAGATTCCAAGCGCAGCTGGGCTCTACATCTACAGGGTCCGAAGAAGGGTGCGCTGGTTCATCTTCAGGAGTGGGTGCTGCCTCATCTTCTGTCCTGGGACGTCTGCATGGTGATTCCGCAGGACCCGAGGAGGAAGATGAAGAGGAGGAGGAAGAAGAGGATGAAGAATATGAAAAGTAAAAAAATGTGGGATCCTCTCCTTCACTATCAGTGTCCAAGGCAAGGAAAGCATATGCCTCCTCCACTGAATAGCGCTGTTGGGATGAACGTGACTGGTGGGACATTTTTTTGTGAATGTGGTGCTTTATGTGTACTTTATTTATAACTATGTGTGTGTGGGGGGGGATAGTGCTTGGTACAAACTATTCTGAAAAGAAAAAGCTAAAAGAAAAAAAAGCAAATAGGGAAAAAAATGCCTGTGAAAAAAGTCTAAACCAGCAGGCACGAGCTCTGGTAAGTGAACGGTGTCACTTATCAAAGTTCTGCGGCTGCTGGATGTGCGCACAGAGGTGGCAGAAAGGGGGGTGAACGAAAAAACACCGGCAGGCACGAGCTCTGATAAGTGAACGATGTCACTTATCAAAGTTCCGTGGCTGCGAGATGTGCGCACGGAGGTGACGGAAAGGGGGGTGAAAAAAAAACGGCAGACACGAGCTCTGATAAGTGAATGGTGGAAGTGCACACGGAGGGGGGTGTAAAAGAAAAGCGAGCACGAGTATTGATCGGTGCGTCACCAATCAATGCTCGGCGGCTGCTAAATGTGTGCAGAGGCGGCGCAAAGGGGGGTAAAAAAAACCCTTGGTATTCAGTGAAGGAGGCATATGCTTTCCTTGCCTCCAACACTGGCATTAAGGCCGGAGTCATACTAGCGATGAATACGGACGAGTGCTATGCGATAAAACATCGCATAGCACTCGGACCAGTATTAATCTATGGGGCAGCTCCCATCACCGTTTTTTTCTCGGCTGTATTCTACGTGCGAGTGAAATCTCAGCATGTTGCGATTGTTACCGACACTCGGCTAAGTCTCAAAGCACTCGCACCATATAAGTCTATGGGTGCTAGTGACACAGCGCACATCACTTGGATATCATCCAAGAGCTGCGCGATATACGCCGGCAATGGAGGAGATTGAGAAATTAGTTTCTCTGCCTCCTCCACAGCTGTGCTGTGATCAACTTTGTGCAAGAGGCTCGGAGCACAGTAGCATGACACTCGGCTCCCGCGCACAGCAGAGCCGGAGCCGAGGGTCATTAGTATATCGCATCCGATGCTCTCACACCGGATGCCATACGCAAGTGTGACCCCGGCCTGAGTGAGATTCCACCTTCATTTGATTTTTTTTAACTCCGCATCCTCTTCCTCTAGTGATACCGAACCGCCATGCAGATGCACCGAGAACGGAAACTGAACCAGCACCCACCGTTATTGACCTCATATGGACCTCATCAAATTATGAGCCACAGATTTCTGATTTTTTTGCACAATCAGTAGTTCAATTTGACACCACTGGCCACACAGAAATTGACTTTTTCAAAATCTGTTTCTCTGAGGATTTTGTAAATCTCATGGTGTCGCAGACAAATTTGCATGCGCAGCAATTTTTATCCCAAAATCCGACTTAATCATTTGCCAACTGGACCCCTGTAGACACAGTAGAAATGATGATGATTTTTGGGCCTGGTTCTTCACATGGGGTCAGTGAAGAAGCCAGAAATTTGGTAATATTGGAGCGTTGATGTTTTGTATAACACTCCAGTGTTCCGCATGGCTATGGCTCAGACACGCGTTGAGGCCATCCACAAATTCTTGCATTACAATGATAATGCCCTTTGCCCTCTCCAAGATGACCCCAACTTTGACTGACTTTTCAAAGATCGGCCAGTCATTGGGCACTTCAGCAACAAACTTGCTGAGGTATATAACTCCCAAAGGGACATCTGCGTGGATGAGTTCCTAATACATTTGTAGGGGAGACTCATGACCCGCCCAGTAGGAGGGCCAGGTACGGAATTAAACTCTAAGCTGTGTGAGAGTACCTCAGAGTAAACCCACAGGTTTAGAGTTTATGAAGGGAAGGACTCCCAGATTCAATCAATGGTGTCATCATCTTTATGGCATCAGGCATCATGCATACCTCCTGAGGAACCGTTGTATCAACGGGGAAACGCGTCGGGGTCACCCAGCTCATGCTAAGTCCCAGCTATATACCTCTTTACTATATTACAGGCTATTATGCTGCCATTTTGGTGATATTGATATATTAATGTGTTACTTGTGGCACTATTTTTCCTGCACTGTTACGAACTCTCTCCTATGAAAGATTCACTGTATAATATCTCTGTGCATATCTACATGGGTTTACAGATGCATGACATGGGTTTTTTATTATCTAATTTCTGTTAGACATTGTTAGTTCCAAGACTCCCTTCATTTCTTGCTACCAATATATGTTTTCCCACCTTCATCGAAGGGACTAATAGGGGAGATAGGGACAGCCTACGTTGAGTGGGGGCGCCAGATCGCTACTTTTAGGGTGCCAACCTCCACGGCAAGGTAGGCTACAGATCAGGAATAATTAGGGTGTCTGATAGAACAGTATTATTGGTATAAACGATTAGTTATACCTTCACTGGGTTTTGGTGTTATTTTAAAGGTATCGAAATAAAACTGTGTTTTTAAAGGAATACATGTACACACAATTTATGTTTATTCCAATTTGGAATTTTTTTCTTGAAAGGACTCCCAGATTCAATCCCTTGAATGCCCCGCTGTCCTGGGAGTGGGAAACTTGTGTGGGATTTGGTCCGCCTAGTGCTGGATCAAGGTTTTCCGCTCTATGTATACAGCTTTTAAACCAGTATATAATTCTTCAAGTTCTTCTCTGGGATGCAAATTGGGCAGCTGCTCAGAAAGGGTGAGAGCAGAACCCAATGTAGTGACAACATGCTCTTGGTCAAGGACAAGAAGAATGTCCTTTTTTTGACCACCATACATGGTTGTGACAGCACCCCCAGCACTGTACAAGGTACCGCTACACCGGTCCACAAACCACTCTGTGCTCTGGAGTACAACAAGAAACTGGGGGGAGTTGATCACTCTGATCAAGACCTCCGGGCCTACAGTGTGATGACAATAGCCAAGATGTGGTACAAGAAGCTGGCCGTGCACATCGTACAGATGGCAATGTACAACGCTTTCGTGCTATCACTATGTGTAGGCCAGACCGGGACCTTCCTTCAGTTCCAGGACGTAGTGATCAAGGCCCTAAGATTTGGCAGTCATGAAGGAGCCGGCCCCAGTACCTCCAGACCTGAAAGTGCCATGTTATACCAGAGCAACATTTCCCCAGTCAAGTCCCTCAAGCAAGAAAGAGAGGAAGATCGCAAAAAAGGTGCAAAGTGTGTTACAGAAGGGGGATATGAAATGACACCATTTAGCAGTGTGACAGCTGTCCTGAGAAACCTGGTCTGTGTATGAAAGATTGTTTCACTGTCTACCACTCATCCATGGACTGAGTTTATTTCTGCCTTACACAACTCACATATGCCAACCTAACGTACATGACACAACTCATATGCCAACCTGATGCATTCTACACTACTCATGTATGCTAACCTGATGTACACTACACAACTCGCATATGCTACCACATAAGAAAATTCACATAACAGGAAAACATTAGAACAGTTCCAATATAGGGTCACAAGTGGTGGTGGGTTCCATAGTTTATGGACATCAGGGGCTCTCCAAATGTGACATGACACCCGCAGACCATTTCATCAATGTCTGCATTCCGAAATGTCACTCCCTTCTGAGCACGGCTGTGTACACAAACAGTGGTTTTCCTCCACATATGGGCTATCTGCATACTCGGGAGAAATTGTACAACAGATTTTGGGGTCCATTTTCTCCTGTTACTCTTGTGAAAATACAAAAATTGGGAAGAAAAAAAATCATTTTTGTGGGAAAAATTAGATTTATTTTTTTTTTCACATCACTACGTTATAAACTTCTGTGAAGCACCTGGGGGTTTAAAGTGCTCACCACACATCTAGATAACTTCCTTTGGGGTCTAGTTTCCAAAATGGAGTTAATTGTGGGGGGTTTCCTCTGTTTAGGTACATTAGGGGCTCTCCAAACACGGCATGGCATCCCCTCTCAATTCCAGTCAAATTTGCATTGAAAAATTCAAATGGTGCTCTTTATCTTCCGAGCCCTGCTGTGCGCCCAAACAGTGGTTTTCCTCCAGGTGTGGAGTATCTGCATGCTCAGGAGAAATTGCATAACACGTCTTGGAGAAGATTTTTTACCATTGTGAAAATAAAATAAAGTGGGTGTAATGCAAAATTTTTGTGAAAAAAAGATGATATTTTTTTTCCTTCCACATTGCTTCAGTTCCTGTGAAGAACCTGAAGGGTTAATAAACTTCTTGAATGTGATTTTGAGCACCTTAAGGAGTGCATCTTTTTAGAATGGTGACCCTTTTGGGTATTTTCTGTCATATACTGTAGACACCTTAAAGTCACTTAAAATGTGATGGGGTCCCTTAAAAAAGAATGGTTTTATAACTTCTGTTGTAACAGTTAGAAATCGCTGGTCAAATTTTAACTCTTAACTTCCTAACAAAAAAAAATAAGTTAAAAAATTGTACTGATGAAAAGTAGACATGTGGGGTAATGTTGGTTATTAACTACTTGGTGTGACATAACTCTCTGATTAAAGGGCATAAGAATTCAAAGTTTGAAAATTGCTAAACTGCTACATTTTTGGCAAATTTACATTTTTTTTTACATAAATGCAAGTCATATTGAAGAAATTTTACCAATATCATGAAGTACAATATGTCACAAAAAGCAATCTCTATCAGTGGGATCTGTTGGTGTTCCACAGTTAATAGAATCATAGAATAGTAGAGTTGGAAGGGACCTCCTGGGTTATCTTGTCCAACCCCCTGCTCAATGCTGGATTCACTAAATCATCCCAGATAGATGTCTGTCCAGTCTCTGTTTGAAGACTTCCATTGAAGGAGAACTCACCACCTCTCGTGGCAGACTATTCCACTCATTGATCCCCCTAACTGTCAAAAAGTTTCTTCTAATATCTAGAAAAAGCTTTACCTCATAAAGCGACACTGGTCAGAATTGTAAAATTTGGCTTGGTCATGAAGGTGAAAACAGGCTTGGGGCGAAGGGATTAAAATAATATGAGGAAAGGGAAAAAAAGGAAAAATCATCAGCTAACCAGTGAATGAGGAATGCCAGATAGGGCACGGTGCATGGATAGCTCCAAGCTTTTCCCTGGGTTGAATATGCAGGAGAAAAGGGTGATCATCCATCCAGCAGATGCTATATCAAAACAAAAAAATCTACAAAAAAAAAACCCATTAAAAACTGGGAAAAAATAAAATCATTGCAGTAAGCGTCCAGATAACTGATATACGCATTTTGAGCAAAATGCTGTTAATCATCACAGTGCCTCAGCATTTGGCAACCTTGCTGCAACAACTTTACATAGTCTGCTACTTTGTTGTTCATAAATACTTTACTTTGCAATATTACTACTTAGTTGATGAACTGACTTGTAATTGTGATAGCCTATTACATTAGTATACTCAAAATTGGTGATCTCCAGTTTTCTTCCTTCTCAAAATTTTGTATCTTGGCTAGTGTTGAGCGATACGATACCGCAAGTATCGGGTA
>VIAB01013209.1:20466-35114 GCA_009801035.1 Oophaga pumilio
ATATTTTTAGATATCGAGCAGTATCGCTCAACACTAATCTTGGCAGCTCCATGGCGAAGAGCTGGATATTATAGACCTATCATAATGGGATTGAACGAAAAATCTGAATTATCCCTGCAAATAAATGATGATTCATATAGTGTCTGGATCAGGCAGAACAATAGTTACTGTGTTACATTACTTGTCTGGGGTCACTCTCTCTAACACAAGGATGGGGAACCTTTTTTCTGCAAAGAGCCATTTGGATATTTATAACAACATTCACTGGCAAAATTATCAACTTAAAAATGATCCTACCATATTTGGTCAATTATTTAATGAACTCACTTTCAATGTGATGGCTGGAACTGCTTCTCTCTGCTGAGGCATGTGTTTTAGGTGATATTAATGATGCTGCCTTTTCAGGTTTGCGTTGTTCAGTACCCCAGTCAACTCTGTGAGATAAGTTTTGAAAAGAACAGCTTACAGAAGTACTGATGTACAGTATATTACCCTGCCTGTCTCGTCACGATTGTAAATTCATCACTGCTCCCATTAAGTTCATAGAACTGGAGGAGTGAGAGGTCTGCTGTATACATCCCATAGGACGTGCTGAGACTGCTGTATACATGACATAGGAAACACAGGCTGCTGCTTTTTTATATATTACCATTTTGTTTTAAATTCATTCTTATCAAGTCTAGTGGAATGTGTCCCAATCTGGAATACATGAAGTTAATGAACCACACCAATATACCGGATGCAATAAAACTACAATCTTACTCCTACTATGACTAGTTATAACTAAGAACCAAGGAGATCAAAGGTTCAAAAGGATAATAACTCCCATGTCTTGTAGACATTTTGCATAATCTTTATGGAAAAAACACAGAGGAAGATGTTTTTAACAATTTTGGAATAAACTGATTTTATCTTTTCACTTGTGCTGCCTCTCCTACTACCTTCGAATAGACTTCTGTATGTACACTACTGCTATTGATGTATATTGTTATCACATATGACCCGGGAAGACTGCTCTATACATCACATAGCATACACTGGGACTGATGTATGTACGTATATGTCATGTAGCAGTCATCAAAGCGGTGCTGTATACATTACATAGAATACACAGACTATGCTGAATAGAGCACATAGAATACACTGCGACTGTTGTACACCTCATATGAGCTCCATCTCACAAACTCACCCAGACTTTGGAGATAGGAGAGAAATTAAAAGCTGCATCTTGCCTGACATTTGCAGGAGCTGGTTTAGCTCAGACTGACTGTGGCTGCAGAGCGGAATAGTGGAGCAGGGTGTGCTAACTTCGCCCACAAAGAATGTTGTGATGCTAGCACTGGCAAGTTTCATACTTAATCCAGCGCTGTGTGCAGCATGATGACGTTCAGTACTGAACTCTGCATGAACGCTCTGTAGAATAATTAAAGGGTCTGCCAGAAAAACGGGGACAATGGCCTAATATGGAGTTGAGCTCTATGACCAACTGGGAATTTGCTCAAGGGCCAGACAAAATGGACCTCCCCTGCTCTAAAATATCCAAAAACAATGATATCACAAGTGGGGTTATGTGTTATACAGATCAAAGGCTGAGGGCATTGGATCACTGCCTGCACCTCCTGTTGTGAACAGGTAAATTGAAGCATGCTATCGGATGAAGAGAAAATATGGCATATGTACACAAAGTAATTTACAGGTAGCTGTCAATGTTGGATAACAATTTGGGCCAACATATGTATCCTCCTACGCCCCCACTGGCACATAGGTTTTAAACACCGAGGTGTCAGTGTTTTCACCTTGTGTAGCCATTTTGTCTGTACTCCATAGACAGGAAAGAAAAAATGATCCAACTCCCAGTTCAGCAAACTTGATAAAAATGCAAATCACTTAATTATCCAAATATTTAAAAATAGGCAAAAAGTCAAAAACACAAACACCAACAATCCAAGGGTATACACAAGGGGGAACATGGGGTTAAATTATGGTTCCCAGAAGCGTTTTGAACCCTGCTTGCGTTCTTAACTTGATGTGAAGTTTAAGAACGCATGCAGTGTTCGAAATGCGTCTGTAACTGTAATTAATCCCCATGTTCCCCCTTCTGCATACACTTGGTTTGTTTGTGTGTGTGTTTTATTTTTTTGTGCATTTTTAAATATTTGGATAATAAAGAGACTAGCATTTTAATCAAGTTCACTGATCTGGGAACTAGATAATTTTTTCTTACTTGCCTTACCGGAGCGCCCTGCAATGGCGTTGATCACAGACTGATTGAAACGACTGGAGGGTGAGCTGGTTTTCTCTTTTTTTCTTGTTACTTCATAGACAGGACAAGGTAAAACAATATTTTGTTTCTTTTTTTAAATTATAATTCAAATTTTACCGAATCTACGGATATATCCCATGGAATCAATGGTGCTATAGAAATAATTATTAATAATAATAATAATATCCACGAGCCTATTTGCATCTGGAGTCTGTAACACTCCTGTATTAAAAAGAACCTGTTGCTACACAGGGGCACCACACCATCCAAGTAAACCCAGGGAACTTAGAGATTTGCAGAGGTGCTTCCATTATTCTAAATCAATAAATAAATCATTGACGCATATATTTTATTTAGAACCCCACGGACTAAGTCCAAAAGTTCCGTTTTGTTTTCTGAATTTCTGCTTATTAACAAAGGTGTCAATCAATTTTTTCTAATGCTTTATTCTTTTATCTTAATTTTTCATGAACTCTCTGAACTTATAAACTGTACAGTGAAATGGTAATAAATTAATTTGACCTTAGGACTGTTTTATGGATCATTAATTTAAAGATAATTTCTGAATTATCACCATAAGTGATTTATCAGCACAAGTAATCATTAATATAAAATATCAAACGTAGGCAAGGATTTTTTTTTAACAGAAGTGTACTCATTTAACACTAGTGCAACTGACTACTTATCTAATACAGCAGAAAGGAAATAATGATGGGATGCGGAAAAAAGCAGATCTATTACATATTTTTTAAACCTTTTGTCATCTTAATATAATGCAGGAAATCAATGGAAAAAACATGAATCAATTATTTTATTTAGTTGATATTATAAGTGGGGGAAAAACAACACGAATGGAAATATTTCAGCATTAATGGGTACAAGTGGAGCATAAGTGAGGAGTATATTCTGTGTGTACATCATATTGCCTTTGGCCTTTGTCATAATGAGTCAATAGACTGATTGATTCTGACGGGGCTGCAAATACTTGCCTGATGATTCTTAATGTGTCTATAATCTTGAGGACTGTAGGGAGGAACAACATAATGTTTTTCCAATGATACATCTGTAGGGGAGGGAGCCCCTGCTATGTGCCCTGGCCAGAACCAAGGGGGCTGTCATTTAGGTTCCCAGGGGAACGGTTCCCGGGGGAAGAAAGGGCAGGATGCCAAAGAGATGTTTCTAGAAGAAAAGGGGGTGGGGCGACTGGAGGTAGAGCGAGAGAGAGACGCAGGAGAGACAAGACGCAGAGACTGCGTGAGAGAAAGCGGGACCTCGCTGACAAGGATGGTAGAGGCAGGAAAGTTCTGTCAGCTGCGGCCGTCACTGCCACACTCGAGACTGCAGTTGTGGCCTGCTCACCCACAGCCGCGATTGCCACTGTCTCACCTGAGCCTGCGGCTGTGGCCTGTTTCCCATCTCCTGTGCTCGCTAGAGTCCCGCTCCAGTCCACGGTTGCGGCCTACCCGTCAGCTGCCGTGATCCCGCCTCTTGGAGAGGCGAACTCTACGCCGGAGGATTTCTCCAGGGCCTGTTGTGCCCCATCTGCACCTGAGCATGGGAATGCTCGAGGCTGGTGTCAGCTCCTTATCGGCTGGGCCCAGTGGCTGCGACAACAGCCGAACGACAACCAGTTCTCAACTCCACAGAACATCTGAGAAGCTAAGTGACACTCTGTTATTGTTGGTTATTACCTGAGGGCATTGGACAGCCATATCACGGCCCTATAGACCCTGACTTTCGCTGACTATTCATCAGTTCTCTATATAGTGTTTGTGTACAGTTTCCCAGGAGAACCAATTTTCTGCCTGTTTTACATACAAAAACTCCCCTTATAAATTTTATAGTTAAAGCTTGCCCCATCTCTGACTCATCACTGCATCCCGCGTATCTGCGATTACCACACAACAATTATCTTAAGATTCTATAAACCTTAAAACCTTGCAAACCAACCAATACTTCTTTACATAAGAATTAGGATGAGATTTTTTTTAAAGTATATATCTGCTTTACACAAATAATACTTTGCAGCTACATTTATAACCCATGCAGTGTGTAATAACCACCCATCACACTAAACCTAAAGCTGGAGAGTACAGTGATACCCCCCACACTTCATTTTGCTTGACCGGACATTTAGGGAATTACCGTACATAAATGGGAACCATGTTTTGCAATGTACTAAGGTATCTTGGTGAGTTTACGGGTAGAGGTTAGTAGGGGTTCAATAAGAAAAAAAAATGGAAGACAGATTAGTATGGATTTCTCCCTCACTACATGCAGCCGGAGCAAGACTACCACGGCTGTCCTATAAAGCCTCTTTGAGCATATCTTTGGTTTGCCCTAACAGATTCCTGTGCATACTGTGATAGATGTATATGCGATTTAATCATAAATTGGTCAATACCAGTGCCTGGTAGTGAAAAAATGTTTTATAAAAAAAACTACACCTATTGTGTATATCCAATGACTTAATTTAAAAATATTCAGTTCTTACTTTAATACGTGTTTCAACAAGTCATGTGGAGGTGGATAATTAAACTACAGTGCCTTGTGAAAATATTCCCCCGCTAGCTTTTTGCCTATTTCGTTACATTTCAACCTGTGTTTTAAATAGTTTTGTAATCTGACTTGAGTGTGATGCATCAGCATTAAAAGGAACCTGTCACCTCATTTTGCCGCTATAAGATGCGGCCACTGTCTTTTGAGGCTTATCTACAGCATTCTATAATGCTGTAGATAAGCCCCGCGTCCGATCTGAAAGATAATAAAAAGAGGTTTTATTATACTCACCCGGGGGGGGGCGGTCCGATGCGGCTCGGTCCGATGGGTGTCGCAGGTCCGGGTTCGGCTCCTCCCATCTTCATGCAATGCCGTCCTCCTGCTTGCTTCGTGTCACGCTCCTGCGCAGGCATACTGATCTGCCCTGTTGAGTGCAAAGCAGAGTACTGCAGTGTGCAGGAGCCGGGAAAGGACAGAGAGGCCCAGCGCCTGCGCACTGCAGTACTTTTCTCAATGAGCATATGGTATATACACCTCCGATTCCAACACATGAAATATATATACCCCGGTATGGTCACTGCTAACTCAACTATAACCTAACTACTTGCTGCCGCCACCAATTCTTTTTTTTTACAGTCTGATCGGAAGCCTGGTTTCTAGTAGCGTATAGCTTTCAGGAGTGTGCTTTACAGAACAAAAGGAGCAGAGCTATTAAATTTTATATTTCATCCATACAGGTAGGCCGTGTTTATAAAAAAAATATATATACAAAAGATTTTACAAAGGGGACAAAACAATACAGCATGTACTGTTACATAAAATAAAATGGATTAACAGGGAAACCTACTACGCTGGTCACAGATATGGCTCAGCTTGCCGATGGAAGCAATCCCATTGAAAACATCCATAGGCCTACACAATTATGTGTCTTCCGGCATAGAACACAGATCATAATTCACCTTGTCTTTTTATCAGCACCTAAGTTACACCCACACACCTCTCCTTGATGACTTACAACAGGGCTGGTAATGGGATGTGGCTTCAGTTTTTGAAAATGATAATATTCCTAACAGCCACGATATCTTCACCCCTGACAATCACAGGAGTTCGATATCGCCGCCATATTTTTTTATCGGGATTTTACCTATTCATACATAGGAAATATGGCATGACTATTGTTGGGTATCTAGCCACTATTGATTTGGAGCCTATAGTCTGAAAATAAAAATGTATGTCCCATCAATATTGGTTCTATACAAACCCCAATATTCAGAAGTGGCTGCAGTTGTAAAGTTCTCTTTCAACTCAGGATGTGCTTCCTGGGGACAAAAAAGACTTCTACATTTCTACATCTATGTGTAAACACATGTCCCTTTGCTATCTGAACCTAACAAAAGATCTTTAATGTTTAATTACACGTATTCTGTAGGGAGTCTTAATTAGTTTTGGCACTTCTCAGTCATTTGTAATTTCCTCACTTCCAATATGTTAAACTGTGGCCTTATTACCAAAAGATGTTTGTAGATTGTAAGTTTTTTCTTCTACTACAATTCTGTGTGTGAAAGGATGGCCCTTCACCAGAGCTATGTTATGGATCTTAATATTTTCTATTACAGCTTACAAATACTGATGTAAAATACTGACTAAATCCTGAACATGTGAACATAGCCAAAAAGGTCCTCCTCTATTTTTAATTAAAGAGTACAAGAAAAGAAACGGTGTGAGGGGGGTAGAAGGAACGAGAAAAAGTAAAGCAACAGTTCCTTGTGTTAGCAAATCCAAATGCTATAATTATGCTACTAAAGCAAAAACTCCATGCTGTACAGCTAATGCTGAGCATATAAAGATCATGCGGGTTCTAATACTTAAAAAAAAAACACAGGTTAAGTATTTTCTGTTTTTTGTCATGTTTTTTCTGTGCAGTTTTGTCACAAAAACTGAACATTTCCTAGTCACAGCAAAGTGGATGAGATTATTTTTGAGCTTATTTTTTTCCTTGCAGATTTGGAGCGGATTCAAATCTAAAGTATGTCAATTCTTTCAGCGTTTTTGCAGCGTTTTTCACCCATTCTAATGACTGGGAAAAAACGCATGAAAAATCAACGCAAAAATGTGGATCCCATAATAATCAATAGAGATGAACGAATCGATTCACATCTCCAACAGTCACATCGGTATTCCATTGCCATTGTACATGAGCCCTGTGACCCTATCAGAATCCCCAGCACTCCTTTAGATTAGTAGGCCCAGCAGAACATCATCTGCTATTCCTTTCATGTCTGTTTTTATCAATGGAAAAAGTCCTGCATATAGAATTTTTTTCTTTGGTTCTAACATAAAATTGATATCAAACAGACCCCATTAATTAATGGGGCACCATTGCCTTTGCTTGTACAGCTGATGCAATGGATCACTTTTGTACATGAATTCTGCTTGTCTGTCTAAAATAAATGCAACATATACAGATAAACAACAACCTAAGTTTAAAAAAAAATGAAATATATTCCGAAAAGCATCATACGGCAAGAAAACACATGTGCGCCACTATCTGATTCCCCATGAACATGTACATATATACCTACACTGGCCATTCTAGTCTCTCGTCATCCTCGGGAGCACATATTTTTTTCCATAGAATGTAAATGTTTATCCTGTCTCTTTTCTACCAGATTACATTTTCTGGTGGACTGAAAAGGTTCAGCCCATGATCATAGGTAAAGACATTGTAAAAATATGTGAACCCTGAAGTTTGAGGAGTGCTAGGGCCATTTGTAAATAAGGAGATAAAATCAAGACTAAATAAGTTACATGCATCTGAATTGCGCCATGATTTTTGGTGTATAAATTCACTTTTGTTTTTTAACATGACATGACAACTTAGGATTTTAATTAAGAAGCTGAGCTGGACCGTGTAGTACTTTCTCAAGGGATAGAACGCCGAGTAATGACTGGATTTCGCACTTCCAAGTGAATTCCATAGCTGCAGGATGGATGCGCTGGTTAACTCTTTGTTGCCTACGATTGTAAATATAGTTTGAAGGGTGTTAAGGACATCTGTAAAAGAAGTGCAAATGCAGATAGGATTGTAATCAACCGCATCTACTCATCAGTCACCCATGACCTAAACACTCTGGTTAGACTCCATATCTTAGTAACTGCTGCACCAGTTTATGGGACCCCGAAATGCCAATTGTCCAGAAACTCCAGGATAGTCAGTAAAAAAAATTGGTTACTTTTTTGTCCTGTCCATAAAAAAAAATGAAGGTGTCCATGATTTTTTGGAGGCTCAAGAAATGTATACAGATTATTTTGACTAATTATCAGAATTTTACAGGTCACAGTGAATGCAGCTGATGTCTTCATGTCAGAATTATTGGCTGCAGACAAATATCCCAAGATTTTCCAGTATGTTCAACAAAAAATATTTTCTGTCCGTGATTTTTTTAGTAACCTGTCCATAGCATATAAATAGTCAAGTTAGGAACATTGGTGGGACTTAGTGGATCCACTTTCCAGTCGATTCGTACTTATTGTCAAAGATAATAGGAATATAATGAGAAAAGCCTACAGATTTGTAGATAGCATCTCATCATGAGAAGTACAGATGTCCTATTAAGCCCTGTGTAAAAAAAACAAACAAATAAATGACTGTCATGAAACTACAATTTCATCTACGGTACCCAAAAACTGCAATAGTAGTGTTGTGGCACTTCTGACAGAACTAATACTTCCAGGAGATTGGGGTACAGTGGCCGTTGTTGGGGATGTTCCGTATAATGTGAGATTGGTTAAAGAGATGCTTGTGTTGGAAGATCTTTATGACCGCAGTAATATATATGCTAATTGTGAGGTTGTAACAGATTAATCTGTTTATACAAGGCCTCCTCGAAGAAACCGTCCGTCAGAACTCGATTGCACAATGTGTTAATAAGCCTTATAAATGCCTTAACCATGCCTGTGCTGGAACAGGAGATTTTAAATCTGATGCTAAACTGTGTTGTCAGCGTGTGATTAATGTGAAGAATCCACACGCCAATTACAGTATGTGAATGGTATGTGTCATGCAATATTCTGCATAATGTGAAGTGACTGATCTAAGTGTTGGGGGGGTCAGGAAGGACCTGCTTACCGAAAACAAAGAAAGTTATTGCTGCACTTATTCCTCACATGCCTTTCAAGTGTTGGCAAACATACTCCTATTAAATTCACATTGCAAAATCGAGGACAGTCCTAAAAGACGGCAAAGCATGAAGACTGCGAAACAAGACAGCTGTTGTAAAGGTATTTTATTCATTTATACGTTGATTGAATGTGAACATAAGTTCTGCCACAATATCTAAGGATTGACATGACATGCAGTAGTTGTACATGGTATTATGAAATATTCATTTATACGGGTGAGCAACAACTGATTACACGTCTGCTTTAAAATAGAGTAATAATTATAATGGACTGTAATAAATAACATTAAGATGATAACTCACAAAGAAGAGGACAATTAGGCCTTAAAGTAGTAAAATGTGAAATTAACATAATATCCTTTGTATCTGACAAAACAACATTTAGATCATGTTATAACGAGTACATATCCATATAGAGTAAGTTGCACGTTTTAACTTGCAATAGTATTTACGGCAGCCCCCGTTGGTGATGGAAGACGTTCTATCAAATATGTAGTTCTAGATTCCAAGTTTCCATGAAGGATAAGAGGGTCTTCTTCTCAGTTAATCGATGTTCAGATGATCAGATCGGGACATCTGCTTTGCACGGATACAGGTCGATATAATGTTCCAGGAATATTTTTATCCAGACAATTAACACTTTGTTGGTGATTTGTAAAGGGTATAGAGCAAAACAAAAGTGACCCTCCAAGTATAAGGAAAAAAGAGCCAAACCAGCACATGAACATAGCTTCTCCAAACTCCCATCTGGGAACAATTTCTGGGATTGTCTCATCCCAAAATTCTTGGACTATATCATAAGCTATCCAAGAAACTGGAACTAGCGCAATAATTCCTGAGATCACTAGTAATGTCCCACCAACAAATGCTAGCTTCTTTTTGGTGTGTCTTTCTCCAGTCTTCAGACATTCCAAACATAGGGTAGAAACTATAAGACCAATGATCCCCAAACCATCAGAGAGGAACATCAAAATCCTCGCCATCTGAAGTGAGATTGGCAATGCCAAAAAGGAATCAAAATCTTTGCACTGCATGCCACCTTCATCCTGCACCACACATGTCTGCCACAGTCCACTGTTCCAGATCTCCATCTCATTCAGATCAAGATTAAGATTTTTCCAGAGAGGCACAAATGTGCTGACACAGGTGAGGACACATCCCAGCAATGCAAAAAACATTGCACCACATTGCAGTTTTAACTTGTGGGTGACAGCCATTAAATCCAGAGTTTACGAGAATGAACAGGATGATGGAAGAAGCTTGTTGATAATGGGTGTTCCAGATCTTAATAGTGTGCTGGTATTGGAGTTACTGACGTTAAATATAAGCTGTTATATGTCATTTAATTCCATTGAAATTTCTGAATGAAGTTCTCAGTTACAGTTACTGGATTTCAGCCAATAAAGCACTAGTGCCTTACAGACAGAGTCCAGAGTGATCTCATCGTTGATGAACAATGATTTGAAGGAGGGGTTTACGCCTCATGTTTGCTGTTATTTTTAACTGCATTAAAGTGATGAATTTCATAAGTATGTTTAGATTTTTCAAAGGCTTGAGCTCATTTATATCTTCTTACTAAACACAAGAATACTTTGTATACTGAATAGAATAATGTGCCCTACAGCAAATGGGAAACTTGATCTGTTGTATTTCAGTAAAATAGATATCCTCTGAAAATTACGGTCTTTTCTTATGGAAACTTTGCTGAATATTAGTGTCCAGTCCAACATTGATCTTGGACTCTGCTTCTTGGAAAGCGTGTATCTACAATGAAAAGAAATATTTGTATTCTTAGGGCCAGGTGCATATTTCATTTCATTATACATTCCTGTAAAGTATATAGATTTTGATCACGCAGTTTTTTGGACACCTGTATTAATTATTTATTTAGCATACCGGTACTTATATAGGGCAATTAATTCCACATTATTTTCCAGACTTCATCATCACCGTACCCATTGGGACAATCTAAATCTAAAATACCTATCATTATGTTTTTGGAATGTGGGAGGAAACCGTAGAACCTGGAGGAAACCCACACAAACACAGGGAGAACATACAAACTCCTTGCAGATGTTGTCCTTCCTGAGATTTGAACCCAGGACCCCAGCGCTGCAAAGCAACAATGCTAACCACTGAGACACTGTGCTGTAAAACACTTAACTCTATTAATGCTGAACTTGACTGAAGGAAATTGCAACTTCTATTTCATAAAAATGAACAAATTCAAAGTCTAGCACATCACTTTTTTTCTCAAAACATGGAAGTAAAATGTTGATATTATGTTAACAAATTTAGAAGAAAATTAGAACTACCCTTAATTCTTTACAATTCCTAATAAGATATCTAGATGTAATTATGCAAGAAAACAATTTTTTACCTTTCATAACCCGACCTTCCCCCTCCTTGTTGTCAGCAGTCCCATATTCTGAGAAACCTCATTGTATGAGGTTCATTAGTCCAGTTCTCTCAAACATTTTACTTCTTGGTAGTGTCTTAGAAGAACGTTACTACCATTGCCAGGGTAAATAATGGTTGTCGTATGAGGAAGGAACAGGGATATCACAGCAGTGAAACTACTTTCCTTGTGTGCAACTGTTTACTGGTATGTTTGAATATCCCAACTGTCCTTGTCATTGTATATAGGACAAAGAAGAAGATAATAGGAGTAGGCAAACTATTATCACTGGTTAAGATACAGATCGTCTAAATTGCACTCTCCTAATAGGGTAAAAACATCCAGCTATATAAACCATTAGAAGCCCTCAGTATAATATATTCTCGGACTTTCACACAGTTCCTGAGTTCTTAATCATACTAAGTCATCATTATCAACAGAGGGCTGGACGTATAACTTTTATGTTAAAATATATCTCACAAACAATGTTATTTTGTGCACCCCTGTGATGTAAACTCTTAATAGAAGATCTCAGAAAAGGAATAATATTTGATTTTCAAGCGAAAATTTAGCTGGAATAGATGACAAACTGCATGTCACATTTGCAGAGTCCCTGATGTGCCAAAACAGCAAAATGAAATTTAGCCCCTCACAGAATTAATTTATGTGTGGTGAACATTTTGAATCCACAGTTGCTTCACAGAACTTTATAACATTGGGACATGAAAACAAAAAAAAATAAAACATTTTTTACAGTTAACTGTTGTTTTTGCCTCAAATTTGTCATGAGGAAAAATAAACTTTTTGTTATGCAATTTCTGCCAAATTGAGTAATTCCCCATATGTGGTTGAAAACTAATTTTTGAGCATATGGAAAGGCTTGGAAATGAAAGAGCGCTATTTGATTTTTGAAGCACAAATTTGGCTGGAATAGATTGCGGACTCCATGATGCATTTGCAGAGACCTTGAGGCGCCAAGGAATTCATCTAGGGGGTGTGGTGTATATTTTGAAAACATAGGGCTTCATAGAAGTTAATAATATTGGGATGTGAAAACAAAAAAATATTTTTTTCTGCTAAACCATTACTTTTGCCTCAATTTTTTTAATTCTTTCCATCCTCACATGGGGTAATAGTAGAATATAGCTTTTGGTTATCTAATTTCTACAGAACATGGCAATACCCAATATGTGGTTCTAAGCTACAGTTTGGGCAGAGCTTGGAAGGAAGAGAGCATGATTTGGCTTTTGGAATGCAGATTTTATTGGAATACATAGTGGCTAGTAAAAATAACAAAATGCAATCTTATAAAATTCTGGGAAGCACCTGTAAAGGTGGGCCAGGGCCGTAGCCATGGCCGAGGACACCGGGGCACCTGAGCCCAGCCTCACTTCACAGAAACATTGCACTTCTGCTGCAGCTTACTTGCCTCTCCATTCCTGGCGCTGATGAGGTCTACCCTCCTTTTTGTAGGGTCACCATTGGCCTTGGGTGAATTATTAGAGACACAGTCGAAGTATAATTCAAAATGCAAAACTTTACTTTCAGAACTTCGCAGTACATCCAGGTCCAGTACAGCATTTACAGTAGTATTCACATCACACAACACTTCTTCCTTCCCTTCCTTACTTGCTCTGTTACATGGCTCGAGATCGGGTCGCACCATCCTGTACGTTTCCTCGGTATCCTCCCTGTGCAGCCTGGCTTCCTTTGAGAGTTCCCCCGGTCGTTTCGCGCCGGCCTTAAGGGAGTCTGCCCATGCTAGGAATTGCCACATGATGAGTAAACTGCCCGTCTGTCCTGCCGTGTACTCCTGTGTAGTTTTCCTCTCTAGAAAACATCTGTACTTCAGCTTCAATTTTACTGCTCCTTTCTGTAGCTGTACACTGCTGTTCCCCACCTCCTGGATGACTGGGCACTTGCTTATAAGTAACATTGTGTGATATCTAACTTGCCCGGGCAGAGGCCACCCGAGCTCTAAGGGCTGCCTCCCCTAACTGGACTAAACCAGGAAGATCCTATCCTTTAGACTAAGTGACCCCTCCTACATGAACTACCTACATTCCCACTAAAACCCTCTATTGCGCTATATACACTTCAGTGCCCCATCTAGTGGCCCAATAACATAACTACATTATATTACAATCATACATATATACATATGATAGACTGGAATACACCCAATAAACACAGCATAATACGAAATGACATATCCATGGGCTGACATATCGCCGCTTCAACCGGTGCAGCTGCACCGGGGCCTAGAGGCTCCAAGGGGCCCCTGCAGGGCGGCTAATAATGGGGCAATCTGGCCGGTTTCTCCAGGCCCGAGGCTCCGGGGGCCCCTGGCCAGTTTGCCCTCATGTGTGGGGGCAGGGAGAGATCCCAGCAGCTCCACTGCCTGCAAGAGAAAATAGCAGGAGCGGAGCTGCAAGGATCCATCCTGCTTCATGCCTGGCGCCCGCGCTTCCTGTCTCTGACACAGACAGTAGCGCCGTGGGGAGAAGGCAATGATGGGGTGATGGGGAGAAGGCAATGATGGGGTGATGGGGAGAAGGCAATGATGGGGAGAAGGCAATGATGAGGTGATGCAGAAGGCAATGATGGGGTGATGGGGAGAAGGCAATGATGGGGTGATGGAGAAGGCGGTGATGGGGAGAAGGCAATGATGGGGTGGTAGGGGAAAAAGAAATGATGGGTGGGGGGGAGAATGCAATGATGGTGGTGGTGGAAAGGGCAATGATGGGGTGGCTTGGGAGAAAGCAAAGATAGTGGTGGGGTAGAAGGCAATGATGGGGCAGGGGAGAGGACAATAATGGGATGTGGGGGAGGAGTACAATGAGGGGTGTGGAGGAATGGGATGGGAAGAAAAGGGACTTATAATGGCCTTAGGAACAGGGAGAGGTAGAGGAAGATATTATCACTTATTATGTCTAACACAGTCCCTTAGTATACAGTGTACTCACTTACTATGTCTAACACAGTCCCTTAGTATATAGTGTACTCACTAATTCTGTATAACACCATCCTTAGTTACATAGTTTCCTCTTTTATTATGTATAACACCGTCCCTTATTACGTACCGTACTCTGTAGTTATATATGGTGCCGTCCCTTATTATATAGCTTAATCTGCTGTTATGTATAATGCTGTCTCCTACATAGTGTATTTTTGTTATTCACAGTGCCCTCATTTATTACATAGCCCCCTCTCTTTTTAGATATAAAATGACTGCTGATCGAGCAGCTGGTGACCAGATTAACAGTCTATCAGCTCCTCCATTAGAAAAGAAGCTTTTCCATGCTCC
>VIAB01013211.1:30824-41819 GCA_009801035.1 Oophaga pumilio
GATCGCTAAGTGTGACAGTGCCTTTAGCCTAGAGCTAGGTGTCAGTGACAGCTACTGACACCAAGCCCTAATCCTATTACCCTGATGCTACTGCATCAGCATGAAAAAGGTGGTGTTGAACCAAGAAATTGCATCACAAAACTTTTTTTAAATATCTTTATTTAGCTCAAAAAAAGCGTTAATTGCTGTACAAAAACGCATGTAAAAAAACGTGGCAAAAACACGCGGTTTTGCCTCAGCATTTTTTTTCCTGCCAAGAGATGACTTGCAGAAATTTCTGAAAGCAAATAATTGATGTGCGCACATAGCCTAAACGTGAGCACCTCATGTAATTTCCATTCTGTTTGTTTGAAATTAGATAAATTGTTGGTCAGAAATTTTTGATTTAACTGATTTATGGTGTAAGAAGGAGATATCCTATATACAAAATAAAATGTAGTAATCAATATATTAAAACTGTTTATGGCAGGCGGTGGTCTTACTAAACTTGGCTGCGGAACAAGTTATACAAGAACTGGAAAGGGTGTACTCTGTATGCCCATAAATTTGCTGTAAAACGTTATTCCTTTTGTCATCACTGTTACATAAAGCAGGAAGAAAATGCTCTGCCTGAGTAATAAAGGCATTTTATGAATTACAAATGACGTCCCTGCAGTCATTACATTAGCTTGACATTCTGTATTGATGCAAGAAGCCTTGTATCTCAGGCCCCCACCATCCCAGCCGAACTCAATTTTCTTGTTTTAATAAATCAGTCTTAACAGGGCTTCTCCCTAGAGGTATGTTTCTCCTCAAGGTTGCCTCAAGGTGATTCAAGGCTGAAACATATTCATCTAGCTGAGTGCTTTTACAAAATGGTTACAAATCCGTAACTTCAGCTTATCTCCCTTTGCTCCCTCTTCTATGTTCTCTATATCAATAGCTTAAGGGAGGTGGGCTGTAAGCAGATCTGCACTCCATGGAGTGAGGGATGAGGGTCTTCAGTCTCGAGAAAACTGCCTATAGAAAAGGAGGAAGTAAGTGCAGGATAGAAGCTGTGCTGATATCAATTAATGAAGACAGCAGAGACCTGGACACGCATAGGCCTTACATCCAGCCTATATTTCTAGGAGAGACCCTAATGCAAGAGAAAATTCGGATAATTGTATTAGACTGCAAACTGCATGTCAGGGAATCTGAATGTATACTGCAGACTGAAACTTGGTGCAACTTTAATACCTAAAGATAACCACTGACACATGTAAAAAAATATATATTTTTTTCATTGTCAAAGGTGTCCATGGCCTTCTTTAACCCATACCTTTTAAAAGGAGTTCAAAATATATAAAAAGGAGAGGAGCACGTTGAGGTGAAATGTTTACTGCACCATGCCGTACATGTACGGTGCGGGGATGGAGCAGGCACAGGTGCGTTGCCTGTGCCAGAAAGCAGTAGTCTCCAGTTACAGTCGGCTCCTATGGAAACATCAGGCTCGCAGCTGTGAGTGATCCCAGCTAGTTAACTCTTTACATGCCACTTGTGCACGGACTGCGCATGTAAGGGCTCTGACATGCACAGATCGCTCCCTCCTGTCTGCCCATAGACACTCTCGCAGAGCGATCGCGGCGTCCCGAGGAGTTGCCATGGCAGCCAGAGCCTTAACAATGGCCTTTGTTTCTGCTTATTCAGCATCCTATCGGATCCTGACGAAAACCCTGACAGGTTAGATAATGAGCGACAGGTTGTACAACGTATTATCAATGCATTTAAAGGATTGGGTGATCAAGTTCCCTTGTGAGACTAGTGAGTATTGTGTATGTAAAAAAAGCAAACAAAAACAACCCCCAAACCTCTACAAAACCCACACATTTGGTATCGTTGCGTTCGTAACATATTGCCAGAATACCTTTTCTTGTCTATCGCTACTCTCAAAAAGATAAAATAAAGTGATCAAAAAGTTGCTCCCACTAACCCCCCCAAACCCACCAAATTGCTGTAAAAAGATTCTCTGCTGCAAGAGTAATAAATAATATATACTGTACATATCAAAAAATGTGATGAAAAAAGAAAAAAAAGTTCCCATGCAGGTCCGACATAGTCCAACGAATCCGACGTTGTCCACAAATGGAAATCTGAGAATTAAAAATAAGATTCTGACCCTCGCTGCACAAATTTCCGCATCAAAATACTTAACATGTACACATACTCTTAAATATACCAGAATCATGGCGTAATTTACACCAAAAAACTCTATCATGACTTGCACCATACAAACTGTCTGTTTTTTTTAGACACTTTCTGTGCCTTGCCCAACAAGAAGACGGCATGTCCTAATGTCTGAAACTTGCCCCAAAATCTTGGTCAATTTTTTATTTTTTTTTCAAATACACCAGATTTATCAACTGTGATAAATCTGGCGCATTCGAACACTGTCCCGGTCCCCGTTCCGCCTGCGTGCTCAACTGTTTTGGTGACTCATAGAAGTGAATGGAGGGAGCCACACACATAATCCATGTTTACCTGTATGCAAAAGCTGTAGCGAAGCTCTTCTGGTGTGACTTTGGGTCTATGGAACCACTGTTCTGGAGATAAGGACTCCAGTGGTGCAATTATCAGACATCGCTCACCTAATATCGAAGAAAGGGCGTATCCCTATAACTATTACCCGAGTAGGCTTAACCCACTTCTGATGCTATATAACTACATGAGTTTAGATAGATATAAAAATTTATAAAAATGTATATTTACTCCTTTTTATTACAGGAAGCCTATATTGCCGACTTGGATGCCAAGAGTGGAGCAAGTCTAAAACTTACCATTTTGAACCCACGTGGCAGGATCTGGACTATGGTTGCTGGTGGAGGAGCCTCAGTTGTATACAGGTAAGCAGGCATTGTTATAATCATTTATAATCAATTATAGTAACATCATGAGAGGATTATCAACAACACCCTTTGTTTTTCTGTTTTGCTGCTTTGTTGTTACTAATGAATCAAAAGGAGAAGCTCGAAGTATTGCCATAAAATCAACAAGCTTTATTGAGACATGAGGTATAAAAAATACATTATAAAAGAAGATACATTCCTATAATTGCCAAACTGGCCTAAATGTCCCAGAACCTAACCAAAAGTAGTAGTATTAGTCTGCTGATATACACAGAATAAATGTGCAATACAATGTAATTAACCCACTAAAATTTAGTGAGTGAAAGAAATAGGTATCCAAAGGTTCAATACAATGAAGAGAACTCTAATTGCCAGTCCAAAAAGTAATGACAGGACTATGTAATGAATGATGCCTCCAAACACACTCAAAAAATGTATATCAATCAATCAAATCTAGTTATAGCCACTCCTAAAAGTACCATATAGCCAGCATGGAGATGAAGATAAAGTACAAGTGTACATACATTGAAACCTGCTGGTTGCTAGTTAAGGCATAGATAGTAGGTGATAAGCATTTAAAGTGCAGACAGTGCAAAACAAAATGAATAGGAAAGGACATAAGACCTGACAATGGTAGTGCAGCTCCCTGACGCGCGTTTCGCGTTAGCTTTCTCCAGCTGACTTTGGCTGCGCAATATGTGATGTCGTGTTGCCCTAGCCTATTTTTCCAGGGCGTTTCTCATGACCGCACACCAGGGGGTAGTGCTTCTCCTTCTCTAGGGACAGGAAACACAGAAGAGGTTAAACCCCTCACCCTCCCCTCACCCCTTTCCACTATTAAATTATATGTCTCTAGAAGATCCGCTTCTCCTTCCAGGGAGGGATGACCATCTCTCAAGGTGCCTTCCTACATCACAATATACAACTTTTACATCTGACAGCTTGGATCCTGAGCGGCAGATCTTAATGTCTCAGGGTCTGTTCGATCGGGTGGTCACGACGATGCAGGAAACCGGTGACTTCTGCTATTTATACAAATCTGGAATAATTTCTGCTCCCAATATGTGGAAACCATTATCAACTCCTCCTGCTTAAACATTGCTAAAATCCTGGATTTCTTACTGGGATTCGAAAAGTGTCTAAAACCAAGCATGCTAAGAGTCCGGATATCGGCACTGAGCGTCTTTTTTGACTATTCGGTGGCGAACCCTCTCTGGATTTCTAAAGCAATCAGCAGATTAAGACCCACAATTAGGAAATCGGTGCTCCCATGGGATCTAAATTTGGTAGAGAATGCTCTATGCAAGTCTCCTTATGAACCTCAGGAGTAGCGATGAGCAAATTTGATCGGGTCAGGGCTTATTCGGCAAGCTATAGCGCTTGCCTAATAGGCTGCATCGGGAACCCGGCTTCCTGGATTGCTCCAGCTGATCAGCTGTTTGGCTCCGCAGCTTCATGTGTTGCGGCTGTGTGACAGTCACAACACACAGGCTCTCTCCATGCATGTGTTGTGCCTGTCACACAGCCGCGACACATGCAGCTGTGGAGCAGAACAGCTGATAAGCTGGAGCGATCCAGTAAGCCGGGTTCCCAATGCAGCTTTTTCGGTAAGCACTATAGCTTGCCTCTGCAGTAAAATCCCCTGTACTTCTACAGAATGTCAGACTTTCTTTGATGTCTTTTTGGGAGAGAAGTGGCTACTTTTGTTGGCCATGCCAGCCTCCAGTGTCTTCACTTCACTGTGTGAGCCAATGCTCTTACACCTGCCTGCTGCCATTCCAGAGGATGCTCTGCACTGGTCTTGAATTGATACCATAACTGAATCCTCTGAGACTGTTCTGGCACTTGCTGGACTTTCTTGGACACCCTGAAGCTTTCTTCCCAGCAAATAAGCCTTTCTTTAAAGTTCTTGATGGTCCAATAAATGTTTTGATTTATGGGAAATCTTACAAGCCGCAATGTCCTTGCCTCTAAAGCCCTTTTGATGCATTGATGATTGCATGTGTTTCCTTGGAGGTAAGCATGGTCAACAGAACAAGACAGTTATTTCAAGCACCAGCTTCCTTTAAAATCAACCAGTCTTCTCTTGCAACTCTGTTATGCTGATTGAAAGAAATATTCAGCCGCCGTGTACTCCTTATCGCTTTCATCTGCGAGAGCAACACTGAAATTGTGTAAGCACGTCATTTTGTGATAGAACTGAAATTCAGAGCGAATGGGGTTTTTGTAATTTAAGATCTTGGAAAATAATTGCTTTTCAATTTTTTTTGCAGTTCATTTGATCACTGCTCATAACAAGCTAGAGTTCGTGCAAATTGGCACTATAAAAGCTGAAGCGCACACACACTTTGTGAAAACCAAAATTTGTGCCATGGCCAAAAGTTTTGAGACTGACACTGCTGTCATTACGGTAGTCCAAGTACGGCATGCTTTACTTCTGTTGTCAAATTACTTGTCTCCTAAGAGACCTATGAGCGATTATTTAATATATCTCCATTGACAATGGAAATTTCTCTGAGCACATTTGTCATCTGCAAATTTCAATGTCTCCTGTTGTTCTGAGGGTATTGGTCTTCCTCTAGTAGTAAGACTGAGCCTATGATATTATTGAATGTTCTTACCTCCATTCCTTTACGCAACTTTAAACACTGGATGAAACTGCCACAGAACAAGGTTTGGAGATGTTGTTAGATGGTACTTTACTTTTCTAACCAATGCCAGGCAGCTGCTGCCAAGGCAAAGATAATCCTGGGTTGCATAAAAACAGGCTTATTTGCTCATGTCTAAAACCGTTCAGCCTTTATATAAGTCACTAGTCATGGCACACAGAATATTCAGTACAATTTTGGACACATTTTAGAATAGAGATTTATTTAAACTGAATGAAAGAGGGGCACCAAGGTCATTTTAAGGGAATTGGTGGATTACAAGCATTTAATCAAACATGGAGGCTATTCACTTATGGTTAACTTAATCTCAAATATACAAGGGTTGGACAAAATAATGGAAACACCTAAGGTTTTGGCATCATAATCTTCGAACATGTTATAAACATGCAAACCGTGACATATGGTAATGTTTTGTAGTTGATTATTTGCGTTATGTGCTATGTGTATGTAAATTAACTGTTTGTTTTGCATAATTGTAAGAACATTGATGATAACCTGATACCAATGGCAGATCTCTCGGATTTTCAAAGAGGCCAAATTGTTGGTGCTGGTATGGCAGGCGCTAGTGTAACCGAAAGTGCCCGAATGCTTGGCGTGTCAAGAGGTACTGTCTCCAAAGTAATGACTGCGTTTGAAAGAGAAGGAAAAACGTCCGCAGCAAAGCACAGGTCCGGCTGAAAGTCAAAGTTGACTGAGAGAGACCGTCGGACTCTAAAGCGAATTGTGAGAGAGAATCTCAAGACCACGGCTCCGAAAATCACTGCTGAGCTCAATGAACACCTACAGAACCCAGTTTCCACGAAAACTGTTCGTCGGGAGCTGAACAAATCTGGATTCCACGGAAGAGCTGCAATTCGAAAACTGCTGCTCTCAATGACAAATGTTTCCAAGCATTTAGAGTGGTGAAGAAACCTCCAGAATTGGTCCCTCGAGCAGTGGAAACATGTGATATTCTCAGACGAATTATCGTTTACCCTATTTCCGACCTCCGGCCGCGTGTTCGTTTGGAGACAGCCGAAAGAAGCATTCCATCCAGACTGCCTTCTCCCAACTGTAAAACATGGCGGAGGTTCTGTGATGATCTGGGGTGCTATTTCGTGGAGATGCGCCGGGCCAATGATATCCCTTCATTGAAGAATTAACAGCCGCGATTATTTAGGCATTTTGGGCAACCAAGTGCATCCTATGGTTCAAGCACTGTTCCCGGAGGGGAACGCCATCTTTCAGGATGCTAATGCACCAATTCATACAGCTAGAATCGTTAAAGCATGGCACGAGGAACATTCTAATGAAGTTGAGCATCTCATCTGGCCCCCACAATCCCCAGACCTCAACATTATTGAGCATTTATGGTCAATTTTAGAGATTCAAGTTAGACGTCGATTTCCGCCGCCATCGTCGCTCAAAGAACTGGAGGGTGTTTTAACTGAAGAATGGGCTAAAATTCCTTTGGAAACCATTCACACCTTGTATGAATCCATACCTCGGAGAATTGAGGCTGTAATCGCCGCAAAAGGTGGACCTACACCATATTAAACTAACTTTTGTTGATGTTTCCAGGTGTTTCCATTATTTTGTCCAACCCCTGTATGTATGGACACAGTACAAAGATCTCTCATCTTTTTACACCTAGGCCATTAACAATGACAAGGGGAAATCCTCTACTTCTAAAGGAAAGAGTGTTTTACTATAATAGATGTAGATTCTTTACTGTATGGGCTGTGAGACTATAAACGTTTCTGCCACAAGATGTGTAAAGATCGGTTCGCTCATCAAGGTTAAGACTGCCTGGATGTATTTCTTGCCCTTTTTCTAATTTTCCACGTTACGGGTACTAGGTTTCTGCATATGGGGCACTGATCCATGAATTTATTCTACTGCTACATTTAAAATTGCAGAGTATTTATCCTTTGAAGGATTGTAGGTTGGGCTTGGTAAACCAATGTTATTTTTCAAACCTAAATTCTCTGATTTTATACATGTTGTCAGCCTGCATGGGAAATCCTTCTTAACGCAAGGATGAGCAGCTGGTGTGCTCTAGACCTTTTTGCCTTAAGTTGTTTAATTTGATGCCATCTTGTTGTTTGATTTTGCACTGGAATATTAAGCTAGGTCAAGCAAGTTCACTCTCTTTAAGATGGCACATTTAGCATTCATTTCATTTACTCTTTTCTACTAGTGACACCATCTGTGATTTGGGTGGTGTGGATGAACTAGCCAACTATGGAGAGTATTCTGGAGCCCCAAGTGAGCAACAGACCTACGACTACGCCAAGACCATCCTTTCTCTTATGACTAGAGAAAAACATCTTGATGGTAAGCAACCTTATAACGTATCCATTACAAGATCCACTTTGCTTACTTGTACAACTATATATCTATATATTCTTACACTAGAGAACCTGATAAAAGTATATAATATGCTTAGGATATCCTTCTATGAAAATTTGTTTAACCAAAGTTGTTGTGCTAGAAGACCCACAACATCATCTTACCCCTCCCCCCACCTCCCTCAAAAAAACAATTTATGCCGATTTGGTGGGGGTCCAACTGCTGAGATTCACAGCAATGCCAAGATGGGGGTTATAAAGCCCCATTTTGAATGGAGCAGAACTGGGCATGCTCTGCCTCCTATTACATTGCATTGTCTGTTGGACTGCCAAGTGCTCAGTTACTTCCACCAGTCTCAGAGACAATGAATGTAGCGAAGGCTGAACATTTGCACCTCTACTGTATTCAAGATGGGGCAGCAGTTCCCGAGGCTCGGGTCCCAGGGCCCCCTTCTCGTTATCGCCAGGGATCCGAGAAGTCCGAACCCCAGAGATCAGCAAGTTATCCCATTTTAGAAATTGATAATAGGTTTGAGAGAGCATTTATTGTAACTCTTTGTGTGTGTGTGTGTGTGTGTGTGTGATATAATTTTATTTTATTTTTTTCAAGGTAAAATCCTTATAATTGGCGGCAGTATTGCAAATTTCACCAATGTTGCTGCAACTTTCAAGGTGAGTTGTCAGATGGTCATAAATTTACAGAAGAGAACACGTTAGATTTATCTTGATCAGCCTTTACACCTTTGTCATTTCTTTGGCCTCAGGGTATTGTTCGAGCTATCAAAGACTTTCAGGGACCACTGAAGGAACATGAGGTTACAATATTTGTGAGACGAGGTGGGCCAAATTATCAGGAGGGACTTCGTGTTATGGGTGAAGTAGGTGAGTAAAAGAATGAGGGCAAGAAAACAAATATACATGTTTTTCCTATACAGCGAGATCTTGGCTGTAAGACTAAATGTTTAGCGTACATTGTAATGTTCAGTTCCTGTGTTCTCATACCAAGTAATGTATTCAGACGTAACCTCACTGGATCATGTTCGTAGAGTATATGCACACAACGCCATTTTTTCAGCAAAAGTACTGCCGAGTTTTTCTAGGTGAAGCCACTTCAGAGACCACGTTTAGTGGTATTGGCAGTCTCTTTTTTTTTTTTTTTTTTTCTCTGAAGTGGATTCGCTGGCAGCTTTGCTGTATTTTTTTTCTCTGCCGACATTTTTTTTTCTGTGCTTTCCACTATAATGGAAGCCACCCAAATAGTCAACATACTATTACTTTTATAACAAGTAGCAAAAGATTGAACAATGGTGCACAGCAATATTGTTCATGCAGTGTTGTGCAATCTATTCATTATTCGTGCCAGTTCTGTGTTGCTTTTTCAGCTGGGTTCCAGGCGCAATTTGTCCGAAAAAGGTGTTGCATGCATATACCCTTACAAAGAGATATGGGCTTATTTATTTTTACTTCTTTTACTTTTTTTGCATTAAAAGTAAATGTTTCTGCTTGTCCTCTTTTTCTTATAAAGGTAAAACCACTGGAATTCCAATTCACGTGTTTGGTACCGAAACTCATATGACAGCCATTGTGGGTATGGCTCTGGGCCACAGACCAATTCCAAACCAGCCTCCTACTGCAGCTCACACTGCTAATTTCCTGCTGAATGCCAGTGGCAGCTCATCAGTAAGTCAAAAATATTCTAAACTTTTATGGGGACATTTCAGAAGGGGGGCATTATAACATTTAAATATTTTTGTGGGGTTAAGAACTAACCAGCAGGTAGTTATGAATTACCTGCCTGTTCTGCCCAGCGACAATCTCTTCCGGCTACCTACCAATCTCTTCTGACTATTTTCCTGCATCCTGTAAAGTCACATAGACAGAGCAGCTTCTTCTCTTACGCTCCGCTGTCCACTGTGTCGATGGGGTGTCACTGCCGATGTCATGCTGACTTACAGCCGGCTCCCTACTGCCTAACTGATGGGAGGTGCTGTCAATTAGCAGGACATCAGTAGTGATGCCCCTACAAGAGAGCAGCCTGGAAAATAAAGCATTGCACTGTTGATGTGAGCTCAAAGGATACAGGAGAGTCACCTGAGTCGGGAAAGATCGTTGTAGGGCAGAACAGGCACAAGGTTGGAAACTACCTACCGGTAAGTTCTTGGCCCCATGCATAAAACAAAATCCCAGATAACTCTTAAGTTTTTCATTCAGTGCCGCCAGAAGGAAAATTTAAGCAAAACAAGTAAGTTTTCTGTGTAATGCAGGACTGCACAGGTCCTCCAGAGATGAGGCAATGCCATGAGGAGAGGATACTGAATAGAGGACTTCATCCAACCATTAAAGTGGTATTCCCATCTCCAAGATCCTATCATAATATGTAGTAGGTGTCATAATATTATAGCAGATACCTTCAATTAGAAATGTAGTATAGTTCTACTGACTGCTATGTCACTTACCCGATGTGCAGGGTGCTGCAGTAGCTTTAAGTATCCATGGTTATGACCACTGTCGCTATGTGAGTGGTCGTAACCATGGATACCTAATCTACTGCAGTGCCCTGCACATCGGGTAATTGACATAGCAGTCAGTAGAACTATACTACATTTCTAGTTGGAGTTATTTGCTGCTATTAACAATAATAATAATATTATTAGGATGGCCTTTTGGAGATGTGAATACCCCCTTTAACTCAGAATTTTATAATGAGTTATATGAGAATGGGTATTATAAATCAAATGATCCCCATATATATTACTCTTCCTAACTTAAAGAAGTTGTCCACTACTTGGGTGATCCCTTCCCAATTGAGTTATTCCCACGTGTAAAATAAAAACAGCCAGTACTCCTCCTCTGGGGCTCGCTTGACGTTATGTAACATAAGCCCTGCAGCCAATCCGTAGACACTATTGCGTAGCTTAACTCTCATTTTCTTGTAATATACCGTATATTCTCGAGTATAAGCCGAGATTTTCAGCCCATTTTTTAGGGCTGAAAGTCCCCCTCTCGGCTTATACTCGAGTAATATATCAGGGGGTCGGCGGGGGAGAGGGAGCGCAGCTGTCCTATATACTCACTCCCTCCTGGCACAGTCTCTGCTGCCCCTGCTCTTCTCCCATGGTCTCCGGCGCCTGT
>VIAB01013211.1:42499-54198 GCA_009801035.1 Oophaga pumilio
AATACATGGGGCAGCATATGGGGCGTAATACATGGGCAGCATATAAGGCACAATCAATGGAGCATCTTGTGGGATATTATACATGGGCAGCATATGGGGCATAATCTATGAGGCATAATATATGGGGCAGCATGTGGGGCATAATACATGAGCAGCATATAAGGCACAATCTATGGAGCATCTTGTGGGGCATAATACATGGGCAGCATATGGGGCATAATCTGTGGAGCAGCATATGGGGCATAATCTATGGAGCAGCATATGGGGCTCCTGATTCAATATGGCTATTCAAAAACATTTAACCTACTTTAATTTTACTTTTATTGGTATCTATTTTTATTTTTGAAATTTACCAGTAGCTGCCTCATTTTCCACCCTAGGCTTATACTCAAGTCGATAAGTTTTCCCAGTTTTTTGTGGCAAAATTAGGGGGTCGGCTTATACTCGGGTCGGCTTATACTCGAGTATATACGGTAACTGATATTCAGAGGAAATCGGAGAATAGCAGCAGGTTGAAGAGACTGAGGCTTCTGTGATGAAGACAAGTATCGACTGTTATTTTAGACGGGAATGTAACAATTGAGAAGGGGTTGTCCTAGTAGTGTTGAAAGAACACACGGAATACAAGATTGCGGTGGCTTTCAAATCCATTTCCTTGAAGCTTCTGTATATGGCTTTACTGTTACTGTGATACATTATTTCATGATTTACTTTTCCACAGACTCCTGCACCCAGCAGAACAGCTTCCTTCTCAGAATCGCGCCAGGATGAGATCACTCCAGCAAAAAAGTCCAAGCCGGCCATACCCAATGGTAAATTTTATTTCTCTTTCTGCAACCTTTAGGTATCTCTCATCACATACGTGTGGCGTACAAGAACACTTAACGAAGTGGTAAATAAATGGAGAGTTAGGTCAGAGGTCACGTGTCTGTCCTAGGCCAGAATTGTTTTTAGCCTCCCACCCCCTCCCCCCAAAAAATTTTTTTTAATCAGCAGTGGTTTGGGTTATGTTTTTATTAGTGTTCTGTCAATGAGTGTTCCCCGTCACTTTTTTTCTTGTATGCAAAAAAAAAACAACCTCCTAGTCTTCAGTCGATGAAAAATAGACAGCGCTGTAACGTAACTAGAATGCCATTAGTGTGAAGGTCGAGCTTTTACTGACCAATTGCCTTGAATGGTCAAGTTTGATCCATGGCTCAGATCAAAATGGGACATGACTCTAATTTTATTTATTTCTTTTTGTGATTCCCACATTTAGTTAAAAAAAAAAAGCAAGACACTCCAAATACTGAGATGGCAACAGTATTTAACGTTCTTTTGGTGTTTGGGGTGTAAGTACATGGGCTATGCACAGCACGACTCTCATGGCTTAATAAAGACCCATCCATTCTCTGGGGTTGGAGTGCTGCCATCTCCTTGTATTTGTGATGGAAGAATCAAAGCAATTTTTGTACTTTGAATGCTGTTGCCTTCCTACTCATTATTTGGAATATATTGAGGACTGGGGGTTCTCCTGTTACTGGCGTATACATCATATGACGATTGGTGGCAACAAAACATTGACATTAACGGCTCCATTGAAAGCCGCCTTAAAAGATCCCACTTATTGAAGAAATCTTTGAGCAGGGGAGCGAAATCCACCTGATAATACTATGTTCACATTACCATTAAAATTCTATACAATACTGGCATAATGGTAATCATTGGCGAAAGGGTACCAATATATAATCCACTGAACAATGGGAGTTTAAAGATGTTGACATACGTAAAATGTACTCCGTACGTAAGGAAAGGTTCTGCAATTTCCTAATCTGTTTACTGTAATTTCCATGCCATCTTCGAAATATTTGCTTGCTGTCAATGAATATATATGGCTTTGAACAAGAGATTTCCTACACTCTTAAAAGGAGTCTGTCAGTGCTTGGTTTGAATAGTCATTCCGTGCTGACGTTAAATGCACCCTTGGCATGGACACGAGGTTGAGTGAACCTTCCCACCTACTTGTTTTCCTTTTATCTCCACCCTCTTCTATCTTGATTGACTGGCTTTGCGTAAGTCAGAGGGGTGGAGACAGGTGGGAAAACAAGTAGGTGGAAAGGTGCACTGAACTGTTTGACCATGCCACTGGTACACCATAACATGTGCTCGGTTTGAACAGTCATTTTGTGCTGACACTATCTTTGGCGAGCAAGGCACCTTTGTGGGTACTGCGCAACGTCTGTGCTGTGTTTTTGGCCTTTGAATGTTAACAAGAATGCTTCTATTCAGTGACCACAAGCTCAAATATGGAAAATAGGAAGCGATTGTTAATATACAAGAAGGACCTTCACTTGCTGTATTAGCGACTTGGTACGATTCTAATCTGTACATGACCCTAGTCACATCTATTATCGGTGAATGCATAGAATGGGTTTTGTTCAACCTCACATTCTCTTAAAGCGGCCATTCTGGGCATGCACCCTAACTTTCTCATTTTAACAGATACATCGGCTGTACATGGACCTATTAAAGGTAGGCTGGCAGCTGAGAGCTGGGTGTTGGCTGTACTGTCTCAGTCTGCAGTGTGTGTATTCTGCTGCCCTCCCCCCATCTATTCCTTTTTTGCAAAACATGACTCAAAATCAAGGCGAACCATTGTTGTGTGTAAATAAATGTGGTGCATTCATTACTCCCTCCAAAAAGCTGATCCTTCAGCTCAGTTGTTAGGGTTGTCCATGTGTAATGTTTCTTGTTTTGCTTTGTATTTTTTACATGGTTGGTTTGTGTATATATAACTATGCTACTCCTTTTGCTTAGCTAGAAAAACAGGACCTGCTTTTACAAGGTTAAGGATTATTTTCCCCTTGATAAATGGTTCAAATTCTTTGTGAAAACTTGAAATCTGCAAGTTTGCAAATAACAATTACATTTTAGGCTATGTGCACACGTTGCGGATTCTTAGCGTTTTTCAGCGAAAACGCGGCAAAAACGCTTACCCAACGCAACTCATTATATTCTATGGGATTCCGCAATGCTGTGCACATGCTGCGTGTTTTTCCGTGGCGGAATCGCATCGCGGAAAAATACGCAGCATGCTCATTCTTACTCCGGAATCGCGGAGATTCCGCCGCCATAGGAATGCATTGAACCGCTGACTTTCCGCATGTGGCTATGCCCACCATGTGCAAAGTGAGCGGTTCATGTGCGGATGGTACCCAGGGTCTGGAGGACAGGAGACTCTCCTCCAGGCCCTGGGTACCATATCCCTGTTAAAACAATAATTAAAATAAAAAATAGTGATATTCTCACCTTCCGGCGGCCCCTGCAGCTTACCCGCCTTTCAGCGACGCTCCCGGCCAATCCCGTTCCCAGGTATCCTTACCGACAATGACCCTAGATGACTTAGCGGTCTCTCATGATGCTACGTCATCTGGGGTCATTGTCGCTAAGGACGCCTGGGAACGGGATTGGCCGGCAGCGTCGCTGTGAGGTAGGAAGGCTGCGGGGGCCGCCTGAAGGTGAGAATATCACGATTTATTATTTTTTTAATTATTTTTTAACATTAGATCTTTTTACTATTGATGTGACATAGGCGGCATCAATAGTAAAAAGTTGGTCACACTTGTCAAACACTATGTGTGACTCATGTGACCAACCTGTCAATCAGTTTTCCAAGAGATGCTACAGATCGCTAGGAAAACGCTAGCATTCTGCGATTCTAATTACGCTTGCAAAACGCTAGTTTCTGGCGGGAATATGCATACCTATAAAAATGCGTATTTCCTGCGGCAGGGAGGTGCGGGATTGACGCGGAAATTTCCGCGGCAATTCCGCAACGTGTGCACATAGCTTTAAAGATTCTCTCCCTTCTCAAGAACAGAAGGAATTTTTAATTTTATAATACTTGTTATCTAGGTTTCCAACCCTCTGAAGTCAATCAGCTGTGACCAAACAGGAGCAGTGCTTACAGGCTCTTTTCAATAGAGCTTGTAATCGCTACTCTGAAACTGAATGGATCCAGCCATCTTCAGTCCCTCTTCGCACCTCTGTTGCTGCAAAGGCAAGACTCCCTGCTAGCAGCACTGGCGTGCACAAGCAGAGGCAATCAAGAGCGCAGCTTCCCTTGGCAATATGGAGGCAGGGGAGCAGTGCACTCTTGAAGATTGATGTTGAGAACATCTTAAAGAGCAACACAAGATACATCTATTGGCATGGTTCCCTGTACAATACTCTACAAACCTTCAGTGCTCTCTTTTGTTTGTAGTTATCAGTATACTATAGTTGCTGTGAAAATGGACTTCTTCCTGGCTGTCAGTGTGGCAATGCAGAATGTGTCCATTTTAATATGGGATCCTTACATAATAAAAATAAATCTACATTCCACAATAGGAAACCTAAAAATAAGAGGAGACCTATTCTGCTATGCAAAAGGGTAGTCATGCTTAAAGTTATTATGGAAGAAAACCCTTGAAAAACGTCTGAAATTGAGGTGGCCATACAAGCGGTAATGCGGACTTCTAGACAGAAGAGTATGTGTAAAGCTGGCGACCATTTATTTTTACCACCCCCAAACTGTTGCAAGTTTGTTGATCAAGCATGCATTGTTTTGTATAATGACAGTGAATTAAGACACCTTATGGCCACTTATGTCCTATAAAACAAAAGGATCAGGCATGTTGAAATTGATCTGTCCAAGTCTTCTTTTCCACGACAACTGGGACGATTTAGGAGGACACCATACACACTAGATCTTCGGCTGACCCTGCTCTGCCGACTTTATTCCAATGTATGTGACTCGTTAAGAGTGTATGGCATCATTCATTGACGAGATTCATATTTCAATTGGTGTAACAAGATTGATAAAATAGGCTTTTGTAGATTCTATTGTACTCATCAAAATGGATAGCTGATGTCAGCAATGGCAAGTCTGAAGCGGAGACCATTAGTGACAATCCAACCCTAGTGTTGTGGCCTAGCGATGATGCACTGTTTTGTGTGACTTGTTTGCTTTGATGGTTGTTTTTGTCACTGACTTGTACGTAGGTTCATTATGTATCTCCAACGCAGAAGCTCAGAGCTCTGGGACACTCATCCTGTAGCTTATTTCCAACTTTGTTTTCTATTTATGTTGCCAGATGAATAATATGATTTGCAGATTTATCATTTTTCAAGTCACGAGTTAGAAATTAAAAGTAGAATTTATGCTTTTTAGAACATCACAAAGGTTACCATGCACGCTCATGAAATTCAGCAGTGCCTGTAATTCGATAAATACTGTTTCAGCATTGAATTTAACAAAATGCAAATCATATTACAAGTTTCGTGAATAGATAACTACTATAAATACTAAGGTGTAGACTGAAAACTCCGTAGATGTGTGCAGGTCATCCAGTGTGCGCTCCCTTGACTTGCTGTGTGTTCCTTGCTCTATGCAGCCTCTCTGCTTGGATTCATAGTGTGTCCAATTTTCACTCTTGCATACTGGCTAAGCCCTGTCCATGTTCTTTTGCAGCTAAGGCAACTACGCTGTTCAGCCACCATACCAAAGCTATTGTGTGGGGCATGCAGACCCGGGCAGTTCAGGGCATGCTGGATTTCGATTATATATGCTCCCGTTCTGAACCATCGGTTTCAGCAATGGTCTACCCTTTCACGTAAGTCTGTGAACCTTAGCACTTTTTGTTAAAAATATAGAAATTTAGCACCATATTTTTATGTTGGACATCTATGAATAAAGACCATAATAAAATGGATCAATTGTAGACCTCGTTAGACATGGAATCTGAAAATGACCACATTTAACATGGTTTAGACTACAAGTATGGGTCGACAATTATTTTACGCAATAATCTTAATCTTTTAATTGGATTTCCCTTTCTTACCAGTGGAGATCATAAGCAAAAGTTCTATTGGGGACACAAAGAAATCCTCATTCCGGTTTTTAAGAACATGGCCGATGCCATGAGAAAGCATCCTGAAGTGGACGTTCTCATCAACTTCGCCTCCTTAAGGTCTGCTTATGACAGCACCATGGAGACCATGAATTACCCTCAGGTTATTTTATTCTTAGTATTTCAATTTTTTTTTTTTAGATTATTTTTATATTGTTTGCTCAGGGTTGTCTTTCCTTAATAGATCCGCACCATTGCCATAATCGCTGAAGGAATCCCAGAGGCTTTAACCCGGAGGTTGATCAAGAAGGCTGATGAAAAAGGGGTCACAATTATTGGACCTGCAACAGTAAGAATTACCTATAGTATGGGTATTCTCCTTGAGGGTCGATTATAATTTTCTATTGGTGCTCACATTAAGTGTTTATCATGTGTAGGTTGGTGGCATCAAGCCTGGCTGTTTCAAGATTGGGAACACCGGAGGAATGCTGGATAACATCCTGGCCTCTAAACTCTATCGTCCCGGAAGTGTTGCTTATGTCTCTCGTTCCGGTGGTATGTCTAATGAACTTAATAACATCATCTCCAGAACTACAGATGGCGTTTATGAAGGTGTGGCCATTGGTGGAGACCGGTAAGGACCATTTTAGGTCACACCCAACGGCATTTATAATTCAATCACGACAGCGGTCTTCATAGGCACTGTAATTTCTTTACTGTTAGGTATCCTGGTTCAACCTTTATGGATCATGTCCTCCGCTATCAAGACACTGAAGGCGTTAAAATGATTGTGGTCCTTGGAGAGGTGGGAATTTATCTATAAATCCACAGTTTACTATTATATATTTTTTTTCCTTTTTGGCTAAAGTTTATGGTCCTTTAATTGCAATGAAGCTTAAATGATGTTTTTTCTTCTTTCAGATTGGTGGCACAGAGGAATATAAGATATGTCGCGGTGTTAAAGAAGGTAGACTTACCAAGCCCATTGTATGCTGGTGTATAGGTACCTGTGCAACCATGTTCTCATCTGAGGTACGGGTAGAAAATGTAGGATGGGTCTAATTTTGTTGTCTCTAAAAAAAAAAATTATGTAACTAATCTATCATTTTCCCACTGGCATGAATCTAAATCTGTTCAAATGTGCAAGATTTCATCGACTATTAATTACTTCAATTTTTTTTTTCATAAATCAAAGTGCAAGAGGAGATCAGAATCATAAAATCTCTTGAGAAAAACGCCTCTTACCCCACTTATAAGTCACTACTCCTCTTGAAATCCGATCTACTGCACTGATCATTCACTCTGAAATATGATTATCTGTATTAAGATCTGTCTTCACTGAGGGATCAGATGTCAGCTGCTGTGTTATAGAAGTCTACTTACAGGGGAGCATAGAGAATCTGCTGCAGCTTCTAGTGACCAGTTCCTATTTTGGGAGGCAAACTGATAAAATGCAAGATACAAGTCATATAATGGTCAGAAAGTGTGATTATTCAGGTACATACACGGCAACTTATTCTGAAAAGTCACCTGCTGCAATATTTAATTAGGCATCCGATAATAAAGAAGGTGTTCTGATGGTTCAGATCACAGAAGCCCTAGATGTTCTGGAATCTCACAAGAAAGCTGAACCGATCTATGCAGTTATACTACTAATACTTTATTCTCTAGTAGGACAAGTCTCATATTTTGTTTTCAATTTGCAGCTTGTGTCTTTTTCTTATAGCCACACTATGACTTTGTGGAGATATCTCAACTACAGCGCTCATCACTGCTGCAGTCCAACCAGTGAGCTCAGCAGCTCCACCAGTGCTGCCGAAATGAGCCATTGAGCTCTGTGATTGGCTGCAGCAGTGATGAATGCTGTAGTTGTGACATCAGCACTGCAACTAGTATCAAGCGACCGGAGAAGCTGGAGTTGGACCCAAGGAGGGTGTGCAATATGTTTTTTTGGTTTCTTTTTTTACATCAGTATTAAAATAAAATCAGTGTGGAAAAAGCCTTTAGTCTGCATTACAATAAGCCAGTTTTACACATCCAACATTTCCAGAGTATGATTCCTGATGTCTGGACCATCTGCCTCATAAGCATACATGAGGCTGTTGAGTTTGAGTCAGGAGGCCCACAGCCGGTCTGGACATCGCGGACATGCTCGGACTGTGAATATTGGACATGCGAATTATGCCTTACTACTTATTATTCTCCCACAACCTGTAATAACTGGTCACAAACTCCGAATTCCAAGAACATACAGCAGCAATGTTTCTGTAAATTATAACATTACAATCCATTTCAGGAATGCCTTGCTTTTGGAAATACTTCTGGTTTTTCTGTATTGCATGGTTTTCATTCTGTATGATTAGCAAATAGAGGTTAGTCAACACTAAACTTTTACCAACCCATATTCCTGACCCACAGGTGCAGTTTGGACACGCTGGAGCTTGTGCCAACCAGGCATCTGAAACCGCGGTTGCCAAAAACCAAGCCTTGAAAGAATCTGGAGTGTTTGTGCCACGTAGCTTTGATGAACTGGGTGATGTAATTCAGTAAGTGAGACAATAAATGAGCGCTTTTCAGCTAGGTTTTGTTCTTTTAATTCTGAATTTTACATAGTTTCCATCTATGTAATGCAGTGCTTTCTTCTATATATAATATCCATATATGTATTGTGAAAAAGAAGGATTTGTTGGGTGGTGGACTCTGAATGGCACAGAGCACATTTGTCAGATTCAGATGTTGTAGGGTTTTATTAGTTCCACTTTACTGTTCTGTATGGCATCCATTAATGGGGTATCCCATAGTAGACATTTATGACCCACTTACAGGATAGCTGAAAAAGCCCACTGGTGCTCTGTTAAATGTCTATTGGGCTGATTAGGTGTCCATATGTCAGAGAAAATAACATCCATTGCTGATTCTATGCCAGATCTTTAATGCTTGGGTGTTCGTTTTTTTTTTTTCCTTTGCGGCAGATTTTACCCTATGCATTGTAAAGGGTGAAATCCACAGACAGAAGTTGATCTGATTGGATGCATCTCGGGTATTCTTCCGCATAGAAATTCACAATGTTTCAATGAGCTTTTTGCAATCTCTTTACTTGGTGCTACAGATTTTCTATTTTGTAAATCTGATGAAAAAACTGCATCAAATCCTCTGTGTGACCAAGCGCCGTACTTGATCATTAGTGCCTGACCGCTGCTCCAATCAAGCTCCTCCACCCTTTTTTTTTTAGTGAGGAAGTTAAGTAGCTTTGAGGTCTCTATTCTAGTGATAGGTGTTAAATCTCCATTGTTGGAATGCCCCTTTAAATTCAACACATACGGTATATCACATATATAATTTTTGGGTGCTTTAGTTGTTTTACTCTTACTGTCCAGACTAAGCAATGCCAAAGTAACCTTCTGTACTCTGTTCAGGTCCGTATACGAAGATCTGGTTGCCAAGGGAGAAATAGTGCCAGCAGAGGAGGTGCCACCTCCTACAGTTCCAATGGACTACTCTTGGGCAAGGGTAGGTACTTCTCATGAGAATATATCATATCTGAAAGCAAATCATTAAAGGGGTTGTCTGGTCAGAATACACAGATGACCTATTCCTAGGATATCAGATTGATGGCGCTCTGACAATCAGCAACTTCCACTTATTAGCTCTGACAGCAGCTCGATGCATTGACTGGAGTGGAACTGCAATGCCCTGTCTAATGTTTAGTGGTCCCAGCTGGGTATTGCAGATCCGCTCCTATTTAAGGTGTTACTACTCGTTGAATGTACGTGTGCTGTTTACATCCCGCTGTTGCCGCAGCTAATACCAGCTGATAAGTGATGGTGTTTGGTGTTGAACCCCCACCAATCTGGTATTCTATGCCTGGACAGGAATCCTGACAGCAGATTCATGCTGCCCCTAATGATGGGCAACATAATACAGAGTCTGGCTCCGTCATTTCAGGCAGGTATGCGTTAAGCCCCCGTCACACTAAGCGAGATAGCTGAAGCGTCACCGATTTTGTGATGCAACAGCGATCTCTCTTAGTGTGACACGCAGCGACGACCGGCACCCCTGCTGGGTATCGCTGATCGTCGTCGAATGGCCTGGACCATTTTATCATCGTTGGTGTCCCGCTGGCCAGCGCGCATCGCTGCGTGTGACAGCAGGAGACCAACGATCAGCGAGCTCCCAGCGCATACAACAGAAGCTGGGAGCTGGTATCCAGTGTACACATCAGGTAACTAAGCACCGCGCAGCACTTAGTTACCCGATATTTAGCCTGGATACCAGCGTGCTTGCTGGTCCTGATCGCTGGTGAGTCTGCCCATGTGACAGCTCACCAGCGATCAGCTAACGATGTCCCAGCGATCCCATCCACGTCGGATCGTTGATGGGATCACTGGGACATTGAAGAGTGTGAAGGGGCCCTTACTCTGAAATGCTGTGACTTCATACATTTAAAAGCCGGCCGAGGACCACGCTGATCAGGTGACAAGTCCAAAAGACCAGTGCACCGTCACTCAAGGTGAGTGGGTGATAGTATTATGAGTAGCATGTTTCTGCTGTCAAGTTCCCGTTCAAGAAAAATGTTGTTGTATGGTAAAGTATAATATATTTATATTTTTCAGCAGCTTTTTATATTGTGTTCTTGTGTTTTTTTTTTCTCCTTCAGGAGTTGGGATTGATCAGAAAGCCAGCCTCCTTCATGACCAGTATCTGTGATGAGAGAGGACAAGAGCTCATTTATGCCGGAATGCCCATAACGGATGTTTTCAAGGAGGACATTGGCATCGGTGGAGTATTGGGGCTACTTTGGTTCCAACGACGGTAAGAGTCGTTGCTATGCTGTATATGCATTTTGTTACAACTTGTAGACCTACTTAAGTTAACCATTTCTACTTCATCCAGGGTACCCAAGTATGCCTCCCACTTTATTGAAATGTGTCTGATGGTAACCGCAGACCATGGACCGGCCGTATCTGGAGCTCATAACACTATTGTCTGTGCTAGAGCTGGGAAAGATCTCATCTCCAGTCTTACTTCTGGTCTACTCACCATTGTAAGTTCACCATAAAACTTCAGGGTGAGAGAACTCATTTCCCAAAAGTTACATTGTGCCAACATACTACACCATATTTTACAGGGAGATCGCTTTGGTGGTGCCCTTGACGCTGCTGCCAAGATGTTTAGCAAATCTTTTGACAGCGGTCTCATCCCAATGGAATTTGTTAACAAGATGAAGAAGGAAGGAAAACTCATTATGGGCATTGGGCACAGAGTCAAGTCTGTAAGTGTCCCATACATTGATTAAATTCTACTTTTGATTTATTTATACTTTAATTGTGGGTGGGGGTGGTGAAGAAGCAATTATATTTTTTTATATCAATACTTGTAGGTTTTTTTTTTTTTTTGGGGAATCTAGAACATTTTTCCATTTTGGTGTAATGATGGCCTTTTTAACCGTTTTTTTTTTTTTTTTTTTAGATCAACAATCCAGACATGCGAGTGCAGATCTTAAAAGACTATGTCAAACAAAACTTCCCTGCTACTCCCCTGTTAGACTATGCTTTGGAAGTGGAAAAGATCACCACATCAAAGGTTATTTAAAATATCTCTCATTAATGAAAAATACTTGACTATTCACTCATTTAGTTTATAATCTAGTAGGCTCTTGAAGAGTATGTAAGTATAGTATGAACACATCTTGAGCATATAATGCAGTCTTTATACGCTATATGAAGAAAAGTATTGGGAGACCCCTTTTAATCATTTCATTCATGTTTTTCATTTAACCCCTTAGTGCCAGCTGATGGAATAGTACATCAGCTGGCAGTATCCCCCGCT
>VIAB01013211.1:60188-71265 GCA_009801035.1 Oophaga pumilio
AGCACTATATGCTAATTTTTTGAGAAGGACCTGTATATGGGTGGTAGGATCAAGCTCTATTTAAAACTACCTTAGGCTGATGGGAGGAATACTCAGTCAGAAGGCGTACATTACAAGTATCAAATGGTTATATAGAGTGCTCTACCAGTTTGCACCTGTTCACACTTTACTTTGTTTGGAAGTGCTGGTCAGTTTCTAGATAAGTAGATCGATTAGTTTTCACTGCAACGAGACAAAATATAATGAAAGAAAAGGAGTCGATTAAGGGAGTAGGTAATGTTACATCTCCACCTCATTCACTTCAGTGTAGCAGAGCTACAATATGGATCAGTCTGGTGCTATTAACATATGGTTTAGAATCAACACTTAATTCCTGGTGACATCTTTTATCCAACTATTTATATGAAATATTAATGTTATTTTTTTTTTGCAGGACATTACTTGGACCAAAAGAGGCTGAAGCAAGGATTGTATCGACATCCTTGGGATGACATCTCCTATGTTCTGCCAGAACACATGACCATGTAGTCAAATGAAAGACGCTCCAGTTAGAATACTTGATACGTTGTTGCGCACCCGATGGACGCTTCCTCTGTGCAGGCTTCTTGCAGTAGTTCTTGCATTCTCCAGCAATGCAAACAAGGCCTATAATTTTATGTTGCCGTTTAATGTCTTTTAATGTTATGGTCAGAGTGTTTATTCATTTTATTTTATTTGTTATTTTATATATTTTCCCACCCCTTCCTTACTGATTAATATGTTACATTCTTTTATTTTGATGTGTGTACGTTTACGTCAGATTAAATTGTACTGACGACCGTATTTATTAAATGAAATGGCACTGTGTCGGGCTTATGTCCTCATTGACTTTGTGTAAGGTTTGGTGTACCTGCATTCCTTCCTATTGCAGTACTGGGATCTGATCAGTGGCTGAGGCAATGTCCTCATTATTCCTTTTCATTAGTTTTATTAAATGTCCCCCAATGTGGGCTTTCAGATGCATTAAATCATGGATTACCTCCTATTTCCTGAATAGCGTTTATGATTTTCAGGTAGAAAGGTTATTCATGCAATCAATAGTAATCTCCTTAAGGCCTCATTCAGATGTCAGTGATTTTTCACGTATGCAAAAATTAAAACTGTCCAAGTGTCATCAGTGTTTTTGAGCTGACTTTTGTCAGTGCTTTAGTTTTTACCATCTGTGTTTCATCACCAATGTTCATGTATTGAAAATGTAAATAAAAATCCTTAAAAAGCTTTTTCCTATGAATTAAAATGTTAATTACGGACAGCACACAGATGCCATACATGTGCTGTTCATGACCCATAGACTTGTATGGGTAATCTACATTCATAATTTAAAAAAAAAAAAAAAAAAACGACATGTCCTGTGTTTTTTTTTTTTTTTCTCCTTCCTTTCATTTCTTTATTTTGTGGTCACATGATCTACAAAAAGGAAGGCAGCATGCCAGACTTTTTAGTGAAAAAATGTGGATTTTATTCAGACCCACATGGTGACGCTTCAGCTCACACAGCCTTTTTCAAGCAATGGCTTTCACACACAGGTGAGTACACACAGTATTTAACAATCCTCAATCAATCATGATTCCATCATAAAGTGCAATAACATTCATAAAACCATAATTCCTGTGACTTATTTCATTGTGCTACAATCATATGTTAAAATACATCATACAAAGTGCTTTGTGCTGTAAAGTGCCTTATTCAATTACAATTAAACCTTAGTGTTCCTTAATCATAACTTCATAATAGATTCCGCTGTGTGAATAATATTAGTGGTGTCTCACCCAGTCTGGATTACTGGCCATCACATGGAGGACACTTAGAAACGCCATAACCAGCGTTACTAGATGTTTATTGTGCATGTTTTAGTGCCTCATTATATACTACAAAAAATATAGATATAAAGCAGGGGCCCAATGTGCCCAATCTAGATAAATTCTGTTTTCGGCAGATTGGAAAATTAAAACTTAACATTTATTATATTTTATAAAAACTCATTAAATTGCCAAAAAGTGCAAAAGTGCCCGTGCTAAGAAAAAAGTGCAAATAAAATAGCAACCTGTCCTATACCACATCTCCTCTTTGAAGGATCAATCAACCTTATAACTAATAAGGACGTTGTACAAAATATAACCTGCCACCAGCTGATTTATATAAGGTAAATCACGTTTTTATGGATAGCAAGATAATAACTCATGAATTATATATTTACAAATATGTCCATATTAGCGTGATTATGTATCAACTGAAAGTGCATAATAGCCTCACATACATCCACTCAAAGACCATATCTCAATACATGTCCTTATTGTGCTAATGGCGGTGCTGTATATACACATATCATACAGCTCTGAGACATTAAATATTGTCTCTCTCATTAGTGTCTTAACAAATATCCCACCTATGGAGACCTTAGGTCTTGTATGTTAGTTATTTCACAAACCAGGGCCAATGTTACATCTTCAGATGCCGGCTCCGTCCCCCGGCGCGCTCACGGCGGGGTACCTCGCAGCTCTCAGTCTGACTTCTCAGGCTCACGGCGCAGTCGCGGTCTTTCAATCGCCAGGCTTCCTGGGAGGTTGTGACCCGGCGGCTTCGCCCCATCATGGCGGCGCCCATCAGGTATTTCAGAGCGGCGTCTCCCCAGGGCAGACGCCTGTGTGTCTATGCTCTGGCGCTAGCGTTCTTTGCAAGTGTCCTCTCAGATCCTCAGGTCCTGCATCTTTGCCTTATCTGTCTGCCCTGCGCCTGTGTTATCCTTGCCTGCCAGATCTGTGTCATCCGTGCCTGCCAGTTCTGTGTCTTCCTTGCCTGCCTGTCCGGGGGTGCTCGTGTCTGTCAGTTCTGGGTCTCACTTGGGTCAGCCAGTCCCGCGCCTCACTCTTGTCTGCCCGTCCTGTGCCTCTTTCATTCCTGCCGGCCCTGAGCCACTCGTACCTGCCAGCCTCGAGTCCCATTCGTGCCCGCCAGTCTGGTGGCTCGTCCGTGCTTGTCCGTCCTGTGTCTTGTCCGCACCTGCCTGTCCTGTGTCTCATCTGCGCCAGCCCGCCGGTGTCTTAGCCGTTCCCGCTGTATTATCATCTCTCTTACAGTTACGGGTCACTGCCGGTCCTCCCAGTTCCGCCGGCCTCCCTCAGTTCCTGGTACCTCCCAGCCCTTGTCGGTACACTGTACTCCCCTCGGCCTTCTCTTGATCTTTGTGGTGTTGCACTAAGTCGCCCCTTTGGCTCCAGCCGTTGCGGTTCCATCTCCCTGGGGCCTGCCCCTAACGCTCCCTGTATAGGGGGGTGGATCACCTGGACCACTCGTCCTCTGGAGCCGTGACCCAGAGGGTCCACTAATGGGTTTGCTACCCAGAACCCTAATAGCCAACATACAAATAACTCATGGTGAGCTCTCAATAAAATGTTATACTCATCTGAGGGATCGTGAATCTGGACAACGATGCCTGCAGTCAAATTCTTATATGGGGGTCCCAACCTCAGCATATACCATGGTGCCTTTGCCTTGCTGAGTGGCGTCTATATCTCTAATAGTGTCTCCCAATGCGTTTCATCGTGAATTGACTTGGGGGATTTATGACATCTATCCTGCTGTATGAGACCAGCATATAAGAATGACTAGTCCACTGTTGGCTTCTTCCCGTCCAGTTAACGGACGGGTCTTTCCCTATATGTGTACATTGGGGGGTGGGAAACATGGGGTGCATGATGGGAAGAAGCAGCATTTCAGAGTAAGGGCTCTTTCAAATGTCCAATCGCAATGCAAAAACTTGCTGAAAATCTGACTCGAACATGACGGCTTCATAGAAATATATGAAGCCATCATGCTCTCTTTGGGAGGTGTGCAGCCAGCCTGTGCATTGTGATCTGACATTGGACCAATTTTCACAGACATCTGAAAGAGCCTTTAATCATACCTGGTTGCAATACTGCAGCCAGTGTCTGTCATGCTGCCTGTGCTTTGGACAGCATGAATCTGATGATTAAGTTCCTTTTTAATAACAGGCAATTTGACACGTGTTCACACTTTGCTGTTGACACGTGCCTGCAGTGAGGCAACATGGAGACCAGTGTGGTCTGTAAACAAGCTAAGGGTAGGGGCACACCATGTCTTTTTCAGGTGGAAACTACCTGAAAAACTTGGAGGACATGCAAAAGAATTAATATATGCATTTCTATGTAAAAACATATTGGTACTGAATTGCATGCTCTGTATTAATTGCACCCTAAGAACACATTCACACAGGACATTTTTGCTGTGGCCTTCACACAGCAGATGTGCCGCAGTGGTAAAAATCAGAGCTTATTTAGTTGCAAAAATAGTTAAATTGTACATATCAATAGAATCATTTACAGCATAAACTGACCCCATATACATTTCAAAGCAACATCGCTGGTTATATTTCTGCAGTGTGCGAGTAATCTCACAACTCCGCTCCTCTGATCTCCTTACGTCATGTGCTGATGTCACAATTGTAGCATATGAGGGGTTAAACTGCCAGGGCAGAGAAACAACGCAGTGCTAATAATGATAGCTCATGAAAGAGATTAGCATATTTAGATGACATATACAAATATGTAGTATACTATTTTATCAAAGAAGCTGCTAAAATACATACAGGACTAAATCTGGACCGATCGTCATGACATACGGGGATCAAAAAGTCCCATATAGAGTAAAAAATACAACCTCTTTATTAAGGTCTGAGACAGTGTGTGGTTTGTCACCTAAGCAGATTTGCTTCAGCAGAGCGGCAGTTTGCAACTGATGTTGATGTTTGTGAGATGGAGGTGGACGAGGTGCAGGAACTGCTGTAGACGATGGGGGTAACCCTGATTGAACTAGGATCTGCAATCCTTGGTGTCAGTAGCACATGTTCCATCTCAGGGTCCGAGTTTCCACAAAGTTCACGCAATGGGCCTAAATGTAGTGTTTCCAGCCACAAGCACTTGTCCAGGTGTACGTTGGTAAGTGGACCTTCTCAGTGTTGGTTGAGACACAGCTGATGTTATGGGACATGTGCTTGTGTAAGGTGAAGACCGAGTACCGATAGATGGCCGCCGCCATGAAGATGCTTGAAGGTTCCATCTCCACAAGCCTAAACGGCAATATTTCCAGTGCAAGCAGTCTAGAAATGTAGCCATTTAGTATTGTAGCCTGTGGGTGGATGGCTGTGTATTTATACTTGCGTTCCAAGGACTGGAGGAGGGACAAGTAAATGCTGCGATGGGACAAAGATATGGACATGGTTGCTGATGGTGGTTGCAAGTGTGCAACAACAGGTGCAGGGTGGAAGGCATCTCCACCTACGCCTTGGATTGGCGTGCACATAGAACAGGGGAAGAGGCAAAAGTGTCACCCGCAGACACTGTTTCTGGATCCTGGCATTCGGACCAAATAGTCGGGTGCTTTGCTTGCTTGTGCCTGAGCATGGTGTTGATGGTCAGACGGGGAGTTATGTTGCCCCTGCTAATGCTGGCATGGAAGATGTTGCAAATGGCTTTTTTGAAGTTAACTGGACTGTCTTTAAAAAAAAAGCTCCAGACTCGTGAACTCCTAACCCTTGGCAACTTCACAAGTGTTGGTGCTCTGGGGAACAGTTACCTGCCTTGTGTCTCTGGCCACCCCACTGCCTCTTCCTGCTAAATTGTGATGCTGCAGATCCCTCCCCCTGTGCGCTGCTGTCCTTGCTCTGCATGTCATCTTCCCATATTGGGTCAGTGACTTCATCGTCCACCACCTAGTCTTCCACTTCTGCACCCTGGTCCTCCTACAGACTTGTTGATGTAATGTAAAGGAGATAAATGGATGCAGTAACACAGAGGCGCAATAGTGGTTCTCGCAGGGAGCCAACAAGGGGTTAAACAACAAACAGTGTAAGGGTTATTTTTAAGTCTTTTTTTTTTTATCAGGTTCAACTTATCTTGACTTCGCTGTTCTTTACACGCTTGCAGTCCGATGGGTGATGGGATGCTGGTGGAGGCCGGTGCTGCATCTTCAAGCTTCCCCGCCCAACTCACAGTCCCGCTTCTGGCGGCAACGGGTGGTCACCGATTTTGCCCGCTGAGCCTCTAATCCATTGAACTGCACAGCCTTCAGAGTGCAGCTCTGCACAAGTCTCTACTTAATGTGTGCTTTCCTGTGCACCCGCCAATACCTGGATGCACGCACCACGATGTCTCACTTGGCGCTCATCCCTCAGTACACCCGCTGGTACCTGAATACCTTTGCCGCACTGCTTCACTCGGCACTCATCTCTCTGTGCGCCCAACGGTACCCGGGAGTTCTCACTGACCCCGTCCTGGGTCTCTGCGCTTCAACTCACTCCGCAGTGCGCAGTCGGTCCCTGCTCTCTCTTCCCTCGGCGGGAACTCTGCCTTTTCCCACGCTCGACTCTCCCTCTTCCCCTGGCTTACCATGCCCCCTCTCTGCAGGTCATGGGTCCTCTCCATCCTCAATTTCCTTCCCCCCCTGCAACAAGAGGCATGGCCCCAGCATTTCTGGACCTGGTGCTCAGTCAGCACCCACAGCCCGGTTTTCCTCCTTACACCCCCATTATCCTTTAACTCGCTATTCCAAGGGAGAGAGCTCTTTCACCAGGTATTCACAATTCTCAACTTCTGGGAGGATTTGTTGTCAAATGAATTGCTCTTGCTCATAACGGGTGGGAGGCACTCCAGCCATCGTTCGCTTTGATCACCGCAATCCAGGTTGACCAATGGGAGGTGGGGAGCTACTTTGGTCCAATATATGGCGGTGATTGCATATACTCAGTCTCTCCCATCCATCTCGCCACATTTCCCCCTTCTTTGAACTCGCCAGTCCTCAGGAGAGAAGAGTCTTTGTGCCCCTTAATGTCCTTCGGAGGTGGGCCAGATGCCCAAAGTTTTCGCACTCATTTCTCCCTCTCTTGCACTGCGTTTTGCCGAAGAAAATTGTTCTGTACATATCGCATGGGCGGGACACCAGTGTGGACACACTAAGTACTTTGAGGCACCTCTTGAATTTCATCAGGAGTACAGGTACCTCATGCAGAATTTCGACATCTCGCTCTCCTCCATGGCATTCATGTCCTCCTCCAGTAAGTCATCTGACTGCGCACTAGGTGTGAGCCCTACCTCCGCCTCTTCACTGGGGCTGTCGTCATCTTCAACTTCCTTGGCGAACATTGGCTCCACGTAATTCACTTCCACGCTCCTGAGTAACGCAGACATCTCAATGCAGGCAAATGACGCCTTCTCCCTCACTTCTCGGCGTCCGGCACCATGGCTCTGCCTTGCTCTGGGTGAGGATCCCCTCTGCTCACCATTCCATTTCTTCCAGGTCTCCATCCGTCCTCTATGGTCACTCTGCAACGGTCAGACCTCTCTCCACTCCGTTCCTCGGGAGCGGGCATTCCTGTCCAAGGACCGTCTCCTCCAGGTGCAGCATTCTCTCCAGTGGGCCGTTGGAGGAGTAGGCGAATCTTTGTCGTAGGCTGCCTCATGTAGGGCAACTCCTTGACATGTGTCCCATTTTTCCACAAGTCCAACACTCACTTCTGAGCCTGTCTGGTGGGCGCTTCGATCTGTATCGGCTGTCCTCCGGGAGAGGCATACCCCCTCTGTAATCGTTCTTCATCCCAGGATATAGGATTAGATTCTCAGATTGCTGCTTAAGTTTTTCTTACGCTCCGTATCTCTCATCTCCTGCCGTAAGTTACCCCTGGGTATGGGAATGAGTTCCAAGGTAGCAGCAAGGGCTTCTTTTATGCTCCATATTTCTCCTAATTTCTCGCATTTCCTGCCATAATTTGCGGGCCCAATCTGGTTCAGCATGGAGCGCCCCCATAGCACAGCCTTGAGCATAGTGTCCTGTGTTTCCACACCTGTAGCAAGTCGTGTCCCATTCTGCACCAAATGGTCGCATTCCCTGACTAGGTCTGACGGACACGCGAGACCCAACATCACTTCCATCTCTTGTTGAGGAGGCTCCTCTCAGCGGCTCTTGGACTGGAGCGGGGGCTCTTCTAAAATTGTACCATTCGCTCCGCATTTCCTGTGTTTCTTTCTAAATCTCTCGGGCCCACTCCAGCTCAGCTGCGGGCGGGGTGGTTACCTCACTGCTCTGGAACATCCTTGCTAGGGCTGCTACCCCCTGCTCCTGTTCTCTCACGCGTGCCTCCGCCCCACTTCTAGAAAAGTCATATGTGGGCTAGTGCGTAAGCGTTCTCGCAAAGCCTGCTTAAGCAGCGCGTCCCTAAGACCCAACACAAACTTTTGAGGCCCAACTGTAACACATAAATACCATATAAAATGTCACTGGTGGGAAAAATTGCCAGGCAAATTTGCACACCTCAGATGGACGTATAAGACTGCAGTATCAATAAAGCGATGCAATTAAGACCCAACCAAGTCTGGCTGTATGATTTTGACACACAACTGCCACAGTAAAAATGGTGATTCAAAAGAGGATGTGCCGAACCTGAGGTCCAAAGAAAGAAGTATGGCACGAAGGATATAAGGATACAAGTACCTTTATTAAACAAGCATGGTAAATGGTAGCAATACGTGCAAAGAAGTGCCAGCACTTGAATGAAAAACAATAATTATAATACAAGATAAAAAATAAATATTAATATATAATTAGTCAAAGACCAGATTAATGGGGAGAAGCACATGAATGTAAAGTCAAGAGCTATATTAGAAATCAGTTAGGAGGTTCCTAAATTAAGAAAATGGCCCAGAAGTATGGGTTGAAATAAGTAATGTGACAGACTCAGGTGTGTGCGTAGATACAGAGGTCCATGCATGTTAGATGAATAAAAGGATGAAAAAGTCACGTGAATCAAATCAATATCTGGGGTGGAAATACAATGGTATATAATAAGGGTAGAAAAAAATAGGGTAGAAATAAACAGGCAGAGGAGATACCTGGGTGGTCCGTGGTCCAAGTGCAGCGCACACCCCGACGCGCGTTTCGGAACATGTCCTTCGTTGGCCGGCAATCCCCACGTTTATTGGCTGTCTAAAAAACGCAAAAAATACAGCAAAAAGGCAGAGATGCTCACTTGCCCAGGCCTTCAAACAAATGCACTATCAGGATGCAGTGGCCCATATAGTTAAGATGGCGGCAACACAGGTGCAAGAATACCGATGAGACAACCGCTCACAACCTACCAATCCATGGAGGGGCGGCTGCTTGGTATATTGATGCACAATGAAGACTTGTATGCGGCGCTGTTCACACTATGGCAATGCACAGCATCCAGTTAAACAGCCTAGTATTTACACCCTTCTATTAGAGCAGGCGGACCCATTCGGTCTAGTAAACTGTGGTGTCTGTTCACATGGGATGCATTTTGATAGTGCTGGGCAGGCCGCCTGATCGAATAGAAGGGCGTCACTACTAGGCTGATTAACTGGATGCTGTGCATTGCCATAATGTGAACAGCGCCGCATACCAGTCTTCATTGTGTATTAATATACCAGGCAGCCGCCCCTCCATGGATTGGTAGGTTGTGAGCGGTTGTCTCATCGGTATTCTTGCACCTGTGTTGCCGCCATCTTAACTACGTGCATTTGTTTGAAGGCCTGGGCAGGTGAGCATCTCTGCCTTTTTGCTGTATTTTTTGAATTTTTGGAGCATTTTTAAGTCCTCTTTTTGTGCTATTGCTATGCTGTCTAAAAAACGCCAAGGATGCGCGGCTGGGACTCAAGCTCCCGCTCGAACATTCAAAAAATACTCACCGAGTAATGAGCATCCCGAGCACCATGATGCTCAAGCGAGTAACGAGTAGTGACGAGAACGCTCGCCCATCGCTAGTGGTGAGCTGACTTTCTCTATCCCATTTTCCCATGTTGATTATTCACCTCTGATGTGACTTTGAGGGGCCAATATACTGGAGCCCCCAAACAAAATATTGCGTTACATAAATTTAACGCAAAGTGGAATGGTTTTTTTTTTTGGCTTAAACACTGTTGGTAATTGCAGGGCGCTGATGGGGGGAAAGAGATTCTTTTGTTATATATCTAGACATCGCTATTGACAGCGGCATCTACGCAGTTAAATGGCCATCATTGGTGCTGCCATTGATGCAGCAGTGTGTTAGGTATAGTCCACAGCCGCTGCCTTGTCACCTGATGGGCGAGACATACGTATTTCTAAGTGCCCTAAATGGGCGTACTGGAACTCATTAAGCAATATATTCCATCATCATGCTGCAGTTGTGCCAGCATAGGTTCTTTCACCAGGGAAACCCTCCATATTGGAGACATTCATGATGCAGTGCAGCCAATCAGATCACCACTTCTAGTTACTAACCTGAAAGCTGGAACCTGATTGGCTGGTACCGAGCTGCTCCACCTCTTACCTGCACGTCAAGTACCTCTGTATGCTATTGGTCTCCGGATCCATGGCTGCTGCTGGGACCGTGCAGACACGCCTAACAACACAGTTTACACTCTAGAAGTGAAGAAATGTAGACAATTTAACTGCACGCACGTAAACGTGATGACGTAGTGCGCATTCCTCCTGCACACGCCTGTATGTTTAGTGACAGGTTGTGGTGACGTAGCGATAACCTGAGGCTTCTGCACTCTGGAGGCCGAGATGGCTGCGGCGATAGCCATGACGTCGCTGCCCCCGCAGCTGCCAGCGCCGGAGGATGCAGAGCAGCGGGATGGGGCCGTAGAAGATGGAGAGTCCGAGGTGTTCATGGCGGACACGCACTGCTCGGACCTGGCGTGGCGACAGAACGAGCAGAGGAAGCAGGGCCTGTTCTGTGACATGACTCTGGTGTTCGGAGGAGGAGGACGCGAATTCCCCGCTCATCGCTCCGTGCTGGCGGCGGCTACGGATTACTTCACCCCGCTGCTCTCCGGACACTTCCAGGAGTCACGCTCCGGCCGGGTGGACATGAAATGGAGCTCGGAGCCCGGGCCGGATATGGAGACCGTGGAGGCCGTTATTCAGTACATGTACACGGGGCAGATCCGAGTGTGCACCGGCAACGTGCATGAGGTGCTGGAGCTGTCTGACAGGTGAGGGGGGGAGAGGAGCTGTCTGACAG
>VIAB01013214.1:0-14522 GCA_009801035.1 Oophaga pumilio
CCATTGAATCGTTCACAAAGTCCATTTGTTTGAGGATGATATGGGGTCGTTCGGATCGCTCGTACTCCACAAGGGCGCCAGAGACACTGTACCAGCTCCGACATGAACTGGGAGCCTTGGTCTGATAGGATCTCACTTGTAGATAAAGCAAGGGAGACATAAAGCACAATAGGGTCTTATCCGATAGTAAGTTAGCACTTTTTAAGTAGGAAGCTGCTCACCTGGTATTACGTGGTTAAAGCACATGTAGGAGAGGCTGCCGCAGATCCACAGATCGGTCAACGACCCGACAATACAATACACTGCAGAAAAGATGTGGATTCCAGTCCGCGCTATATGTTTTATCCTGAGGAAGGGGTGGTATTCACCCTGAAACGCGTAGATTATACCACTTCTTAACTGCTACTACATCTTGGAAATCTATTATTTGGGCAGCTCGGACTGGAATCCACATGTTTTCTGCAGTGTATAGGATCTCACTTGGAAATCCTACTCTGGTGAAAATGGTAACCAGGACCTCGGCCACTTTGGCTGCAGATATATTTGACAAGGCCACAGCTTCTGGATATCGGGTGGCATAGTCAACAGCAGTGAGAATGTACTGCTTTCCAGATTTACTTGGTTTAGCCAGAAGTCCAATGATATCGACAGCTACTCTTTGAAAGGGTTCTTCTATTATAGGGAGCGGTTGCAAGGGTGCCTTTGGGTGATCTCCCGGTCGCGCTCTACGCTGACAGATGTCGCAAGTTCGGCAGAAATACGCCACGGCTTGAGAAATCCCAGGCCAATAGAAAATTTGAGTCAATCGTCTCTCAGTGCGGGTTTTCCCTTGATGGCCAGCAGCAGGAATGTCATGAGCAAGTTGTAATAGGGAAACTCTGTATTTCTGAGGGACAATCAGCTGTTTGCTAGAAGTCCAGGGTTTATCTAGGGAGTCACTATTGGTAACCCGATATTGGAGTCCATTTTCCCTGATCATTTTTTTCCCCCTTTGTCCCCTAACTGCCCTATTTCAGCCCTTGTTCTAAACTAGCTACGGTAGGGTCCGTCTCTACCTCTTGTCTAAACTGAACTTTATCCCAAGAGACAGTCATATGATCCCCACAAGAAGAATCACTCACCGGCTGTGACGGCAGTTCTGGTGGTCTTACTTCCATTGACAAGTTGAACATGTCCACATCTTCTGCTCCCCTGGCTTGACTTCGGGTTACCTCACCGACAAAGTGGCATTGAAGATCCCCACATCGTTTTTTAGAAGAACGTGTGCATGAAGGCCGCTTATCACACCGATCATGCATTGTTTGGCCCCAAAGCCATAATTCAGGGCCACACTCGCTATTGGAATATATGTACCTCCAGCCAATTTAATGGCAATCCTGGTCCCTTTTGAATTGGTTCTGGTTGAATTACTCAGGGATCGGCTATGGTGAGAAAAGCCCCAGTGTCACGAAAGCCAACAACTTTTTGGCCATCCAACACGACTTCCTGTAAATGTTTGTGCTGAAGATCAGAAGAACAGGTGGCTGTGGCTCGCACCCCATAGACTCTTGGTAGGGGAGTATATATATATATATATATATATATATATATCAGAGTCACTTGGCAAATCACCAGGGAGTGAATCCAGCTCTTCTCCTGTTGCAGGTGTCTGTAGATAATGGATAGTCAAAGGTGGTCTGTAGCTGTTCTGCCTCCGAACACCTGGACAGTGGGCTTGCAGATGACCAGGCTGCCCACATCCATAACACCTGCGTCCTATGATTTTTTTTTTTTCCTCCACATCGTATTCCCAAAGATGAGGCAGGAGTAATGGGAGGCACATTCACACGCGGTTCGCCATGAGTTGGTAATGTAGTGGCACAGTGAACATTAGAGGCCGAAGGACAAGGAGCCGCCAATGTTGGGAAGCTGGTAGGTTTTCTTCTTACCGACTAGTGTTTTTTTTTTCCACTGAGGCTTGATGGTGAATGCCTCATTAGCTAGAACAGCAAATCGTTCCACTGTCACTGGTTTCCTCTCACGCACCCATTCCCGGATCTCAGCAGGGCATTTGACTTAGAACTGCTGTTTTAGAATGACCTGGAGGAAAGTATCCTAAGATAAGGCAACTCTCCCTCCAGCCAGCGATGACATACTTGTTAGAGCCTGTGAGCATGTATCTTGAAAGACACTTCCCCATCACAGGCTAAAGAGCGGAACTGAGTCCTGTATTTGTCTGGGGTTACAGCATAATGTTCTAAGATGGCCTCTTTTACCTCCCCATACTCAGTTCCACCAGGGGTGGAACTGGCTTCAGCAGCTTCAGCAGCTCCACCCTCTAAAAACCCCACCAGATGTCTGACTCGCTTCCTTTCCGGGACTTCCATTAATCAACATTGATGTTCGAAGTCCTAGAAGAGGCCCTTGGTGTCGCGTGCGGCCTCATTATAGGGAATCTGTCACCCCAATATTGCCATATCAGATAAAGATATGGCTGAATAGTGCATCCCATAACAAAGCTAATGGTAGGTATCATACATCCTGATAACCCCATTTTCATATCAAAATACCTTTGTAAACTTTGGATTTTTCCCTGTCAATCACGGTGGTCAGGTCAGGAGGGCGGCGTTTCCTCTCTCTCTCCCTCCCTCCTCGGCATCCGTTGTGTATCGCCGTCTGTGAATCCCACAGATTGCGTTCGGCTTCCCGCAATTGCGCAATTCAAATTCGGGCCGGCGCATGCGCAGTGTGCTTTGCCTGACAGTGGGCAAAGCATAAAATCAGTACAACGCATGCGCTACTCTTTCCTTGCCCCGGAAGTCGTCCAAGGCAAGCAGTCATTTCCGGGACAAGGAAAGAGTAGTGCATGCGCTGTACTGATTTTATGCTTTGCCCATTGTCAGGCAAAGCACACTGCGCATGCGCCGGCCCGAATATGAATTGCGCAATTGCGAGAAGCCGAACGCTGTCTATGGGATTCACAGACTGCGATACGCAACGCATGCCGAGGAGCGGGGGGTGGGGAAGAGAGAAAACGCCGCCCTCCTGACCTGACCACCGTGATTGACAGGGAAAAAAAACGAAGTTTGCAAAGGTATTTTGATATGAAAACGGGGGTTATCAGGATATATGATACCTACCGTTAGCTTTGTTATGGGACGCACTATTCAGCCATATCTTTATCTGATATGGAAATATTGGGGTGACAGATTCCCTTAAAATGGCTTAAAGTCCTTGCGGGACACTCTAGGGAATTCTCTCATGGTGGATACAGTCTGTCTGGGGCTTCCACAGCGAACTGTCTCTCCAGCAATGCCCTCTCTTGAGCTCTACGAATATCCTCCATCTTATATTCTATGGTAATCTCCTCTCCAAGCAATGCCATCTCCTCGTACCACACAACCAACTGACTTTTTTGGGTATTTACCGGCTGCTCCTGTCTTTCCTCCCTTTGTTGTGAGAATCCTTCTTCAGTGCCATCTTGCAGGCAAGCTCCTTCCAAAGTCTTAATTAGTTAAGGTACTGCCACACTAAACGTTCCCGCTAACGATCACGATAACGACGCATACTAATGCGATCGTTTTTGTGATCGTTTTAATGTCGCTAGTAGCTGCCAAACTGGACGATCTCGTTAACGACGCATAAGCGGTTAGCGATCTCCTTAACGACTTTGGCGGTCATTGCGATGTAAAAAACAGCGCACATCGTTTACAAAAGGTGCCAGACACAGCGATATAGGCTCACCAGCGGGACGCCAACGATCAAAATACGGTCCAGAACTCTAGTGAACGATCAGCGAGATCACAGCAGGGGCCACATCGTTGCTACATGCCACACACAACAACGTCACTAACGAGATCGCTAAATAGTGACGTTTTTTAGCGATCTCGTTAGCGTTCTTGTTTAGTGTGGCATACCCTTTAGACTCCTAAATCACGGGCCTTTGTTTGTAAACTCCCCACAGTCCAGTTTCTGTATCCTGAGGTTCTGGTTCGAGATGTTGATGTGCCACTGTCCTCCATTCTTTCTGCTCTGACCCCACTGCTTGCCACCAGTTTGTGACGGGGTATGCAACTGAGTAGGAAGAGACATCAGGCCGGTAAACAATCCAACAAGATTTATTGGAACAGGGATCTTGGACAACACAAATAAAAAGTAATTCTGCAGTGTCCGTAATTAGTCCACAATGAGTCCACACAAAGGGAGCGGATCCGGGGGCGCCACCCGGCAATCCAACGCCAGGAAAATAGAAATGGTCCTTGGGTGATTTCAATGGATCCAACAGATGAGGGACACAACACAGTCCCATGTGGCAGTTTCTAACAATACACACGGTCACCGGGATCTCGCCTCAGCATAAGATTCCCAGCCCTTCGCAAGTCACCACATAACTGACTGAGCCAACACATGAGTCTATTGTACTGGGATCAGCCCATCGATGGGGGAGGTTCACACCTACTTTTAACATGTGGCTACATTGAGAAGCTTCCAGAAACTACTGACTCCATTCTATCTTACAAGTTTGTGTATTGGATGAGTCCTATGCTGAGAAGAACAGACAGAATCTCTCACTAGTTGCAGTACAAGTGAGGTGGACTTAGGCCTGATTACGTTACAGTGCAGGAACACAGGCCGGGTGGAGGGACATGCTGTTACAGGGACCCTACGTAATTTTTTTTTTTTGGGTGTCCATTTTAATAGCCAGTAAAGGCTAAGTATACAGCTGTGAGCTGATATTAATAGCCTAGGAAGCTCCTTGGGTATTACCCCCCCCCCTTCCCAGGCTACAAACATCTGCCCCCAGCCGTCGCCTTTCCCTCTGCTGGTTAAGAAAATTATGCGGTAGCCTATGTCATGTTTTTTTTTTTTTTTTTTTCAGAAAAATAATCTTTTAAATATATGTACAGTAAGCTGCACTAATTGTATTTGTCACTGAAATCTCTATCTACCTATTCTATTTGTATTTACTGTGTGTAATCCATCTCTTCTATCGTGTCGGCTCCTGCAATGAGTTCACAGTACACGACACATGAATTGCCGGCTTCTATCTATGTAAAATATTTACATATATATAGATGTCAGATATACGTGTATATCTCTCTATCTCCTAACTTGTCAGTGTGATTTTACTGTACGCAGCACATGAATTTCCGACTTTTCAAAGGATCTAGAGGTATGTTTCTACAGGAAGTATTTTTTTTTATTTCCTCTGGAGGCACTCAACTTTATTAGCCCCAAAAACGCGTGAAAAAAACACACCAAAACATGCATTTTTGCCGCAGGTTCTTTCCTGCCAAGAAATCAGTTTTTGCTGCAGAAAGAAAAAACGCAGCAAAAATGCCCAGTGTGAACTTACCCTTGGTGTTAAGATGTGAAACTGTATTTAACCTTTTATTTACAAAATTGTTCATGTAAATACTGTTTGCCATACACATAAAGATGTAAAAAACAAAACACTAACATACAGAACACAATATGGATTCAAAAATGTTAGGCGTGTGTGTGTGTGTTTTTTTTTTTTTCTTTCCTTTTCCACCGTAAGGAAAATGGATGGTTTTGTGAACCCGGCCTGACCCAATGTTCACATGCTGCGTCTGTCAAATTAGTTACAAGTGTGCACTGAATTGCTGGCAGACTGCCCTTTACTCCATTGCAAAACATTATGAAGTGTGTTATGCATACAATCATGGCCTAAAGTGTTGATACCCTTGCAATTGTTCCATAAAATTGAAATATTTCTCCCAGAAAGTTAATACAATTACACATTTTTGTTTTCTTTGTGTGTATTGCAAGAACACAAAAAAAGGCAAATTGGACAAAACTTCACAAGAAGACTGAAAAATGGGCTGTACAAAATTGTTGGCACCCTCAACTTAATATTTGGTTGCACACCCTTTGCAATAAGTAACTGCATTAAATCGCTTCCTATAACCATCAATTCTTACACCTCTCTACTGGAATTTTGGGCCTCTCTGCAAACTGCTCCAGGTGCCTTAAGGGTATGCCACACTAAACAACATCGCTAACGGGATCGCTAAAAAACGTCACTATTTAGCGATCCCGTTAGCGATGTTGTTGTGTGCGGCAGCTACCAGCGACGAGGCCCCTGCTGTGATGTCGTTCATCACAGCGATCGTTCCGGACCCTATTTTCGTCGCTGGCGCCCCGCTGGTAAGTATCTAATCGCTGAGTGTGGCTAAATCGCTAAGAAGATCGCTAACGGCGATAGCGTCGTTAACTATATCGCTAAGTGTAGCCGCACTCAGCGATATAGAAACAATCCCGCTAGCGATCTCATTAGTATGCGACGCTAACGAGATCGCTAGCGGGATTGTGTAGTGTGGCAGTACCTTTAGATTTGAAGGGTGCCTCCTCCCAACAGCAATTTTAAAGGGAATCTGGCACCCCCTGGACTCTTTTCAGCTATTACTATGGGCATACAGGTGATGGAATGGTTAAACTAGTCTTACCTATATGCCTCATAGCTGTGGTTTAGATGTGGAGAAATGCACTTTTAATGTTATGTTAATGATTACTTCCAGGCTCCAGCGCATGCGGTGCCTGGAAGAAATCCCTACATCTTCTACATGATGTCACCGCCCTCCCATGCACATCACACTGACCTATGACGTGTAGTTGCGGCGCCGTAATCCCTCACATGCACTCATTTGGTTATGGGTACCTTATCCACCCTGCTTCTGCACAGGCGCCAGCAAATCACTGCTCGATAGCACTGAATCGCCTGTGCAGAAGCAGAATGATGACATTACCCATAGAAGGGTGGATAAGGTACCCATAATCATGCGAGCGCCTCATGCATGCGCTGAAATATATTGCCGCAACTGCACGTCACAGGGCAGTGTGACGTACATGCGATGGGGGTGGTATAATAAAGACAGGAATCAGGGATTTCTTCCAGATGCCGCACGTTCCGGAGTCTGAAGGAAAGCCTTAACATAAAAGATTTAAAAGTGCATTTCTCAACATATAGACTGCATGTATGAGGCGTACAAGTAAGACTGGTTTAACCATTCTATTGCCTGTATGCCCATAGTAATAGCTTAAAAATGTCCCAGGGGGCGACAGATTCCCTTTAAAGGGAGCCTGTCAGCAGGATTGTGCTTAGTAACCTGCAGACAGTGTCGGGTTGGTGCCTCTATACTGAATAAAATGATACCTTGGTTAATAAAATCAGTCTTGTGGTTGTTGTGTAATCTTTTTTTTTTTTTTTTTTTTTTTTTTTTTTTTAACTCTAGCAAAATGGCGGCGCCTGCACAGTAGCATCTATTAGATCGCCAATAGATGCCACTGCGCGGGCACCGTCGTCGTTTTGAGAGATATTTTTAAAAAATTTTTTCAGAATAAATGTATATGACTGAATAAAACCATTTAATGCACATTAAAGTGCTGCAGTGCCGGTGCCATCCTCCTGAAGGTAAAATAGGGGACCGGTCACTGAGGGATCAGTGATCTGTCACAAGCCATACAGATGAATACCTAATCACCACATGAAGACCCCCACAGGCTGCCCCAGGGCAGGAGAATCCCATTAACTCAAATCTACAAATAAAGATTAAACAACCACAAGACTGATTTCATCAACCAAGATATAATTTTAATCGGTAGAACGGCGCCAAACTGACACTGTTTATAGGTTACTGAGCACAATCCTGCTGACAGGTTCCCTTTAAGATCTCTCCACAGATGTTCGATGAGATTTAGATCTGACCACTTCAGAACTCTCCAGCGCTTTGTTTCCATCCATTTGTGGATGCTACTTGAAGTATGTTTGGGGTTATTGTCCTGCTGGAAGACCCATGACCTAAGACACAAACCCAGCTTTGACGCTTGGCAATGCATTGCGACCCAAAATCTTTTGGTAATCTTTAAATTTCATGATGCCTCTCACACGGTCTCATCTGTCCACAAGACTCTTTCCCAAAAGGATTTTGACTTTCTTGTGCACATTTTCCTTTTGGGTCTCCTGCCATAGCGTTTCATTTAATTGAAATGTCAATGGGTAGTTCACACTGACACTGATGCACCCAGAGCCTGCAGGACAGCATGGATTTCTTTGGAACTTGATTGGTGCTGCTTATCCACCATCCGGACTATCCTGCATTGCAACCTTTCATCAATTTTTTTCAAAAATCCACATCCGGGGAGATTAGCTACAGTGCCATTGGTTGTAAACTTCTTCATTATGTTGCGAACTGTGGACTAAGGAAATCCGAATCTCTGGAGATGGACTTGTACCCTTGAACCATTTTGGTTCTCTTCTCTTTCTGTTCTCCATGCTTAGTGTGGCACACACAGGCACAAAATGCAAACATTGAATCAACCTCTCCCTTTTTTTTTTATCTGGTTTCAGGTGTGATTTTCTTATTGTCAACATCTGTTACTTGCTACAGGTGAGTTTGATCCAGCATCATATTCTTGAAGCAAAGTTGTTTACTCACAATTTTGGTAAGGTGCCAAAAGCTTTGTCCAACCCACCTTTGGCATTTTGTTTGAAATTGTCCCATTTGGCTTTTTTTATTTTTTATTTTTTGTTCCAATACACAAACAAAATAAATGTGTGTAGTTACAATAATCTTCTGGGGGAAATACGTCATCGTTTGGATCAATTTCATTGGTGCCAACACTTTCGGCCATGACTGTATTTGAAAATCTACAGCATGTTCCCAGTTTCGTGCAGATTTTTTTTTTTTTTCTTTCACGTGAACAGGGTTTTAAACTTTATTCACATGTATTGTAAATTGATGGAAACTTGTAGTGCAGATTTATCACTCCAAAACCTGAGTGTGTGAATGTGTCCTAATACATTATATTAATTGATGCTCCAACTCTAAAATTGAAATATATTTTATAATAAAAACCTCATTACATATTTAATACATTCCCTGTACTTCATACTATATTTTATGGTTTATTCACTTTCGCATCCTTTCCTTTTGTAGTGAGCAATAAGAAACCACCTGTGTTTCCACAAAATTCGCTTTTACATGTCCGTGACCGTAAGTTAGAGGAACCTGTATCCTCCAGCCTGGATGGTAAACTTCAGTCACAGGTGAGCAGTAGCTCTGTCGTATTCAATCATTGTTAAAAACTTTAATAGAATATGAAATAACATTTTTGGAGGTTTTTTTTTATCCTTCTGTCTGTATAGGAGAATCCAGTATTGCAGCAGATGAATAGGAGTGCTAACGTGCAGACCTCAAGTATGACTATGACTTCACCCCATCAAAGTCAGGAGGTTACAACGATCAAGTCCTCTCCGCTCCATCCAGTCACTGAAGATGTGGAAAGCTGTGTACCGCCAGCAAATAAGTATGTGTTTTGGCTTAATTGTGACTTTGCATGTGGATTCTAGAAAAAGGTCTGGTGCTTCTGCTGTATCTTGAGAACCATGGTGCAAATGTCAAATTTCTGGATATGATCGAATCCTGCATGGCTAGAGTTGCATAGGAATGGTCTTTGACTGCTGGAATCCTCACAATATTGAAAATGGGGGTCCTAGATTTCTCTGAATGAATGGGGAGTGGTAGTGAGTATGTGGGACCACTGCTTTATTCATTTGGTATAAAAGTGGTGGTTGCACACTCACTACTGCTCGACTGATGGGACTATATGCCCACCGTTCTTCAGATTGATGGGGGCCCATCTGTTAAAACCCACCAATCTTACACTTATCACCTATCCATAGGATAGCTTATAAGGGTTATATACACCCGAGTTAAAGGAGGAAGCGCAAAGTGAAAATCTGTAGTATTTAAAGCAACGCCGCTGTCCCTCAGCTGTAGTTTGCTTAAAAAAAAACCTGTAGTTTACTCACACTCCACAGTCCCGGGTCTGCATTTCCACTACTGTGCCCATTGTCTGTTATCGCTTGCAGCGTTGACGACACTGCAGTCAATAATGATCAGCGGACGTGCCAGAGTTTACTGGGTGAGCTGCAGAGCTCATTGATTGTCAGCAGTGCTGTTCGCATGATGTCGGCACTGCAGGCTATAGCTGACACTGGGAGCAGTCTCAGAAACTCAGAGCTACACCTAGGGAGGGTGTGTAAAGCACAGGTGTGGTAAACTTCAGTGGGGAGATAATGGTTTTCTTGGAATTGGAAAACCCCCTTTAAATTTGTACATTAGCAACATATTCACTAGCCATTTAGTGGCCCAATCTATGATTATCGCTCGCTTTCCAGGGTTATGTCTTGTCATCTTGTTTCACTTGCTGATCATACTTGCTCCGTTCCAGCATTAGGAGTTTCTCTCGTGTGTCATCTGATCACCAAGCTGCTGCATAACATTAGCAAATATGCTAATTAAAGACATCCCCATACAATAACCATTGTCCTTTCACTGCTTTGTCAGACAAGCCTTCACTTGTGGTACCAAAACATTTTGCTTATCTTACTCCAAGAGTCATTATGTTGGTGAAGCGCTGCAAAATGACTGGTAATAAAGGGAAACTGTCCTCAGAAAAAAATGCTATTTACCAGCAGCCATAGTGCTAATCTACTGGTAAGTACCAGTTCATACGTGGTCGCCTGTCTAATGTTGTGGTTGGCTGCAGGGAGAAAATTAACTTATATTCTCCCTGCTGCTGTTCGGTTCCAGTCAAGTGACTGCTCACTGCCGCTTAGCACCACGCACTTGCCTGGAACCAAGAGGCTGCAGAAAGAGAATAGCTAAGTTTTTTTTTTTTCTCCCTGCAGCTAGACAACATGTTGGAAACCGTATCTCCCTGCAGTGTAGCACTAGGGCTACTTGTAAAAACCATTGTTACTTTTTTCTTCTGTGATGACAGGTTCTCGTTAATAAATTTTTGCTGAACATCTTCCTTGTGTGTTTCAGGCATGAAAAGAATACATCAGAGGGAGATTCTTTTGCAGGGAAGCAAGATCCCAGGAAGAAGGCGGGTGAGTAACCAAATTTCTTAGTTGTGCATGGTTTTTTTTTTCTATTTTTTTAATGTCTTGATGTTTATTATAATTTTACCTTGATTCCAGGTGCGGCTCCTGTAGATTTTGTTGCAGATTCACAGGCGTTGGCCAGTATACTTTCCAACACGGGAGTGTCCACTGGGAATTATGGAAAACTAAGCCTGGCACAGAGGGTCCCTATGCAGAGTAAAAATGTTACTGTAAAGAGTGGCATGGTAAGTTGAATTTTAGGCTGAAGAGAAAACTTTAAGGAGTATTAGTGGTTATAACAACCTTTTGTAGCAACAGTCCAGCGAGGTTGTTTTTAGTTTTTCTTTGCTCCCTTTGTTAGGGATCACATATGTAAGTGTAATGCATGTGGTCGCATACTCACCGGAAGCCCCTTTTTCAGTATCAAATGTTTACAGTTGTGACCTGCCAAATCACAAAAAGGTTGCTTTGTGAAGCTGAGGTTCCTTTATAAAAATCCTCTCATTGCACTTCTGTGAGAATTTAGAACAAGGTTCTCATGTCTGAGACTTCTCAGTCTGTCATGTATGGAGAAAAGTGACTTCCGGACCACACAACCCACACTTGCGGTCGGTTACAAAGCGGTTATGTGGGGCTGAAAAGTGGTGAAGATGCGACAGGTAAGTTTGTAACTACATGCATTATGCTTCCATTCATGATCCCTAACAATTGGTGGTGGTGGGGGGGGACAAAATGCTGGATTGGTTAATTAAGGGTGGAAGCCTAAACAGACATTTTTACCTAATCTTAGAATAGATCATAAATGTCTTATTGCACAGTACTCCATCTCAGGATCCCTAACAAGACGCTAAAATGATGGGGGGATCTTGAGGAGTTTAAACGGAGTGGCGCTCTTGCATGCTTCTTTCATCTCTATTGAAAGGCTATGGGACTAACAGACAGCTGACTAAGGTTACATGAAACCCAGGGTATTGCACAAAACCTATAAGAATCTAATTTTCACAGTGCCGAATATAAGGTCTTTCTAAATGTCATTTGTGTATCTTAATCACTATGGCTGTTTACGAATATTCATTATGGGATTTTACCTTTTATCAAATATAGATTTTAGTAGCTTCCTCTTTAAAACTAACTTGTCACTCATGTCATGCTGTTAAAATCATGGATATCATGAATCCGCCTAGCTGTGTGATTGCATACTCATATGGTTTATGCTGAAATGTTGCTGTGTTTCAGAGCAAACCTAGTTTGCCAATACGGTCGGCTTTTTCTGTGCACTTCTCCAGTTGATTGACAAGTCTCTGACAGGTATGTGTACATGTGGAGAGACTTATCATTCAGCTAGACCGTGGTTGGGAGAAGCTGACTGTGGGTCACACCGGTCTAGATTCGTCTCCTTCCTTAACCCCTGGCTATCACTTAAAACTGTTTCAGAGAAAAAAAACATGCCTGGTGGCATTTGTGAAGCAGACTCTGTTACCCGTGGCTTGGGCAACATGAATCAAGTGGCAGGTTATTTTTCATCTGAGAGCTGTTTGCCATATAAACCTTAAAGGGGTTTTCCAAGAATGTAATAAATTCCCCACCCTCTACTTAATTCAACAGCAGCCCATCCTGGTTGTGTCAAGAAAGGTTGCTGACTGAAGAAACACCCAGATCCTGAGACCTGTATCTCAACTGACAACGGAGCTGTATCATAAGCACAAATACCAGAGCTGCAGGAAAAAAAAAACTCTTTTCTCCTCGGCTGACTGTACACAGAGTACTAATGCTGGAGAAAAAATCCTTTTTGCTCAGTTAATGGAGGAGAGAATTTTTCTTCTCCTGCAGCTCCAGTATGTGTGCTTATGAAACAGCTCCTCTGCCAGTTGAGGCACAGGTCTCGGGAGTAGTGTTTCCTCAAACTACAGCCAGTCATGGTACGTAACTAGGCTGGGCTGCCGTTTAATTACATGATTGTGCCATTTTATTACATTTGGGTAAAGCCATCTGGAGCAGTCTCCTTCAGCAACACAAGTCCTTTAAAAGTAATCTGTCGCCACATTTGACCCATGTTAACTAATAATATGGGCATACTGGTTATAGACTGCTGAAAAAAGTCCTACCTGTGTGTCTCATATCAGATGCTTTGTTGCTGATAAGTCATCCTTAAGCCCCGTCTCACACAGCGATCTCGCTAGCGAGATCGCTGCTGAGTCACTAGTTTTGTGACGCAGCAGCGATCTCCCCAGCGATATCGCTGTGTGTGACATTCAGCGACGATCAGCCCCCCTGCTGGCTATCGCTGATCGTCGCTGAATGTCCTGGACATTTTTTTGATCGCTGGTTTCCCGCTGACAGGCACGCATCGCTGCGTGTGACAGGCGGGAGACCAGCGATCCGCTGGTAACCAAGGTACACAGCGGGTTTCCAGGCGCGGGGCTGTGCCTAGAAACACGCTGTGTACCTTGGATACCAGCGCCCTGATGCAGGGAGCTGGTAACCAAGGTACACAGCGGGCTTCCAGGCACCGCGCAGGGCGTGGTGCATCAGGGCGCTGGTATCCAAGGTACACTGCGGGTATCTAAGCGATGTTACCCGCAGTGTCGCTGTGCTGATCGCTGACTTGAGCTGCCTGTTTGGCAGCTCAGCAGCGATCATGTAGCGATACACCAGCGATCCTGACAAGTGCATATCGTTGTCTGGATCGCTGGTGTATCGCTATGTGAGACCCAGGCCTTAATCCGCTTATCTAAATGACCTCTTCCAGGCTATGGGGAAATGTTGCTCTGTTAACTCTGCCACCAGAGATTATTGCAGCACGGTGCCTCAGTGGTTAGCACTGCATCCTTGCAGCGCTGTAGTCCTGGGTTCAAACCCCCCCCCCCTTGGACAACATCTACAAGAAGTTTGTCTATTCTCACCCGTGTTTGCATGGGTTTCCTCCGGGTTCTCCTGTTTCCTCCCACACTCCAAAGACATACTGAAAGGAAAATTAAATTGTGAGCCACATCGGAGACAGCGATTATAATGTGTGCAAACTGTAAAATGCTGTGGAATATGTTAGCGCTATATAAAAATAAAAGATTATTATTATTATACATGTGTAGGGGAGTTACCAGTGTGATTTGTAATTGCTGCGCTCTGCTCTTGTTTTCTCACTGCAGAGCTGTGTGTGATTATAACTGACACATCTGCAGGTTCCTTTCAGCTTCAATCTCACTGGCAGACTGGGTTGCAATATTGTTGCAATACAGCAGACCTAGAGAGAAACAAAAATGTGTTTCCAAGAAGACAAAGTTAATTTCTCCTTTCTTTATCACTTCATTGGGGGACACACAGGTTACTATGGGGTGTATGATGCTGTCACTAGGAGGCTGACACTATGCTAATAAGGCAAAAAGGCTGACTCCTCCCCAGCAGTATACACCCACCGACATGCACAAAGCAACTCAGTTTTTGCTTTGTGTCTGTACGAGGCGGACCTGGATCTAACACCAGATCCGCAGTTTTTTCCTTTACAGGTTTTGTGTTTTATTAACATTTTCCATTTGTTTTTCAGATTCAGCTCTTCGGATAACAGGGTGAAGATTACTCACCCTGTCTTCCCACACTTAAGCGACCGAGAGAGCAGCGTGCGAATAATCCA
>VIAB01013217.1:30796-41726 GCA_009801035.1 Oophaga pumilio
ATTCCTGGTATGTTGCACTGGTGAGCTGGACTTTCATTTCTATGAGATTGTAAGCCATGGCTTTCTTGCAGGTTGTAAGAAAATGAGAAGTAATTTAAGGTTTTTTGCTTGCTTTTTAACTTTTTTTCATTTAAATTTTTGTACAAACATTGATAATACAGAAGGAACAAGAGAATTGCAATTCAATTGAGATCAAAATATCAGTATATGAACAGCCAATTGGCAATTCCACATATCATAGATAGATCTATGGAAACTGACCGTTAACGATGAAGTTAAACTGTGTTCCTTTTTTGTATTGGTTGTCATTGCCTAAGAGAATATCAGCTATTGGGAATTGTTGGGTTAAAGTAAGGAATAAAGGGCGAGATCCATCAGGCAAGACAAGCAAACAGTGGGGCATCTGCCAAGCATTGGGTGGCAAAGATGAGATTTAAAGAGATTTCCCATAAGTAAAAAAAAACAAAACTCTGCTTTCTGCTTTTCACTTGCTGAATCATCAGTTAATTTGAACTTTTTAATGAATTGCATATAAAGCAATTTTGTAACATGTACTTCCAGACTAGAGGCACACTACGTTGTCTGAACTTTGAAAGAAAAGGTTCGCTTGACGATTGTGGCTGTATCATGGTTATGTAGCAACTCTCTCGAGATAATAAGCAATATACTAAAAACTGCAACTGACCTCTCTGGTTCCTGTACAGGTTAGAGATCTGACTCTGCAGTCCCTAATGGTCTCTGCATGTTCAGAGACAGCCTTAACCACAAACTAGAAGATGGCAACTCGGACCTAATCTGCCTAAAAGGCCGTCAACTTGCTTCACGTTTTTCCTAAAGAACCGGAAGGCAGAGCACAGTGTGACTTACCTACAAAAGGGAAAATCTTCAGAAAAAGTAAAGATACCAAAGTAAGTAGAATAAATCATGAAATACAAAATAAAGAATAAAGTAAGTATTGACAGGTAATATTCCGCCTATTTCCTAGTAAGCAACAGAAGATAGGTGCAGAGTAAATTAAGGAAACAACAAAGTGAAAACCCTTAGCTGGAAATTCCCTGACTGGCTTTAACAACAACTGAATTTCTAAACAGCCATATGAAATCTATCACCAGAAGGAAATACCAGCTGGGGGGAGAATATAAAGACTGCCTCCAGAAATGTTAAAGAGCAGACAAATAAAAACACTTGTGTTGTGCTAAACAGACTGCAGCCAGAATAACTAAAAATGAATGGAGTGAAGGTGTGACTGCAGTGACTCGGTGGACAAAGATGCCGACAACCAAACACAGGTTCAAGTGCTCGAACCCAGGAGCATGACAGTCTTGTACTACAGCTTACAGATATATTTAAGTAAATGGGTCTTAAGCTACATTTCCAGACACAGCCCATGGACAAGTGTGGTGTTCTTTCAAAAAAAACCTGACCCTGAGGAAGACACTTGGGTAGTGTCGATACGCGTGGGTCCTTGTGTCCATGTGGTCCGTGGTGTGCGGTGGTTATTTTGCATGCAGTAGGAGTAAGGATTTTTCCAGGGTAAACTGGCTTTATATATCCATCTAGCACATCTATATGGCTTTTTAGTCTGCTGACATATATATGCCAGAACTTTTGAGTGTGTTTTGATGGTCCTGCCTATAATTAGCATGCATATAAGGTCTTATTTGGTGTTATTTTGTGCAACTTGGAACATCAGTGTATATTAAATAATCTGCACACCTTTGTTTACGGACATTTGGACACTTTGCAGTATTGTACTGAATATTGATGTAACCCCAGTCTTGGTTGTTAAGACTTTTTAATTGTTTTTAAATCTCAGTGTTTTGTTAAATGTGGTGTCATGTCTAATAAAATTGATTTTGTATTGGAAATATACGACTGTTGGTGATCCCTTCTGATATATGCATACACTTTTTTCTTTTCTTTAGTTTATTGGTAATCTTTAGTGGTATGCAGTGGGTGATCCCATACTACAAATGATCCTGATGGTGCCCGCTTATTAGTTTTATTAACTGTTGGTGTTCTTTCCAAAAAAAACAGCAGATCTTTTTCCCTAATGCTGAACATCCCCTTAATATCTCTGAAGTATGACCTGACACACTATCTTTCTAACAGCGGCCTTCACGTCTCCATTCCTGAGGCTGTAGATGAATGGATTGAGCAATGGTGCGACAAAGGCATATAAAGCAGATATCACCCTGTCTTTACTCATTGAGTAACTGGACTTGGGCCTAAAGTACATAAAAATAGCAGAACCATAAAATAAAGTGACGACTATGAGGTGAGAGGTGCAGGTGGAGAACGCTTTCTTCCTCCCCGATGTTGACTTTATACTGAGAACCGTTGTGATGATGTGTGTGTAGGAGATGATGGTCAATATGAAGGAACTGACAATGACACAGCCACAAGCCACAAGGAGGACAATTTCATTTTTCATGGTTGATGTGCAGGCCAGCTGCATTACAGGGGGAATGTCACAGAAAAAATGATTAATCCTGTTGTCTCCACAGAAAGGCAAGCGAAAAGTCAGAATTGTGTGTATTAGGGAGTTTATAGCGCCACCAATCCATGAGGCGACTACAAGTTGAATGCATATTATTTTATTCATATTGGTGCCATATAGCAGAGGGTGACATATTGCGTTATACCGATCATACGCCATCACGGCTAGCAGGTAGCACTCGGTTCCACCCAGGAGCAGAAAACAATACATCTGTATGATACATCCCAAGAACGAGATGGTTTTATGGGTTGCCAAGAAGTTTGATAGCATTTTGGGCACAGTGGTAGAAATGTAACAGATCTCCAGGAAGGATAAATTGGCCAGAAAAAAGTACATTGGGGTGTGAAGAGATGAAGTAAGCCTATAGGCCAAGATTATAGATATGTTACCCATCATGGTGGTAATATAGATGAGCAGGAACAAGACAAAAAGCAACTGCTGAAGAACAGGAGTCCCAGAAAATCCCAGTAGGATGAAATCTTTGATTGAAGTTTGGTTGTTTCTGATCATTTTATCCTTTAAATTTAAAGATTAAAAAAATATTATTATTTTGGGGCATTAAACTCATTTTAATGTACTTTTTAGGTTTTGAGTTGAAAGAGGGTGTATCATTTGACTAAGCCACTTGGCAAAACGTACGTTGGGGTGTGAAAAGGTGGTATTCACATGGCTTGTATTAAAGAGTTGTTACCCAAAAAACAAGTTATACCCTATTCATACGATGGGGGAAATTTTGGTGATCAGTGGGAGTCTGACTACTGTGACCCTCAGTAATCACAAGAATGTGGCTTTGCAAATCCCTGTCTTGCATGGAGTGAAGGTATGCAAGCTCGACCACTGCCGGCGAGAGTCAAGAGCTGTACACAGCTACTTTTGTTATTCCCATTGACAATGAATGGATCAGAGACCAAGCATGTGCACCTCTGCTACTTTCAATATCGGGTGGCAAAGGCCAATCTTTTGTGTTTTAGTTCTTTGTTCTCATGATTGGTCAGGGTTTTGGTGGTTGAACACCCAGCAATCAGCAAGTTATTCCCTATACTGTGGATTCATATTAATTTATACTGCCTACTAATACTTGATTCTATTTTGAAGGGGCAGAAAGTGTGGCTAGGATAGTCTCTAGCTTTATTATGTTTAAAGCAGATCTGTTTCGAGACTTCACAATACAAAGAGCAGGAATTATTAAATAGATATTTTAGACCTGTATTTAAATGAAAAGTTCATGTCAAAATGGCTGAATAATCTTGATGCTAAGATTAGCATTTTATGAGTCCAGTTAAAAAGTTAGAGAGCTCATAAGTCCAAGTGTATTCAGTTTTCTCCCACCCAGCTTGACTGACTGCTGCAGCTTGTTCTGAGCAATGTGAGATCTCAGAAACAACAGAGAGGAGAGACACAAAGGATGTTGTCAATCAAGCTAGTGTGGTTTAGAAAGAGTTAAACCTTTTATCAATGATTATACAAGTGTTCTGACATGGATTGTTAAAGTAAGCGCACATGCGTCCCTGTGCAATAGAAAGCACACAAATCAATCTCTCCTCGCTGCTGACATCTGTTGGGTATAGGTGTGCAGTGAGCAATGTCAGCAGAGTGGAGACAGTGATGTGATGTGTGGACAGTGCACACATAAAGCAGGTATATCTTCAGACAGTGATGGCTTTAGGCAACCTGGCATTGTCAATCAACATAGAAAGAGTAACGGAAATCTAAATAAAATGGGGGAATAGCACACTGTAGTGTTTAGCTACACTGAGCACCTGCATTTGCATATTACAATAAACTTATTTTTTCAGACAAAAAAAAACAGATTTGAAACCTAAAACAATGATTTTTTTTATTGTTGCTCCATCTCCTACAAGGCTATATGGTTAGTTTGGAGTGTCATTTGGGGTGATCATCATCCATTAATTACAATATTAGTTTGCTGTATCACTTGTATTATTAAAAAAAATCCACACTTACACTATACAATGTTACTCAGTGATTGTCCGACTCATTTCCTGTAGTGTAGTCTGGTTGAAATTCCAAATGATCTTGTCTGTTGTTTTTATCATCCATTTTATTTACTTTGAAGCATTAAAACCAGGGCAGTAGTTGTACAATGATTAAAATAACATTCCTCTAAAGTGAAAATAAAATACTTACACAAAATGGCAAACAAAAAAGATTTAATTAAATTCAACCTAATAATTGTATAACAGCAAGTGTACAGTCTGCAACATTTATGCTGTTTTTGCATATACAGATATTTATTTTTAAATTTACAGTATAAATGTGATAATTTATAAGTGCAGGAATTACTTATACTAATAAAAATGTAACATTTTCTGTTAATAGCCTGCACTGGTTACAGAAATGATTGCAATGCTTAATAAATGCACAGCTATTTATTAGCCATTCTCTTGACTTTGTGGATTTTGGAGAAAGATTTAAGAACAGGCATGAATTGTATTGATTAATGACAATACAGCTTTTTGATCGCATGTGTTGCTTTCTTGCACTTGTTTTTGTACATTTAAATTAATATTATTAATAATATTTTTTCTATTTAATTGTATCACGTCTTTATACATCAATAGTCTGCAGCCTGAGAAAGACAGGCTGCAGATGGAGTGGTAGAAATCTACAGTAGTAGTGATAAATTCTACAGCTGTAGAGGAGCGCATTTAACATTTTACACCACCATTGGTAAAATAATAATGTTGCATATTTGATTGCAGCCGAACAGAAAATGATAGATAACGTCATTGTCCATTGTATTGTAACAAATGATATGCTCAGCTTTCTGTACCTAATGCTTCGCAGTATCAGTATAATGGATGAGAAGCCAAAACTACAGGCTAAGAGAGAATAAAAAGAGATTTTAGGGAAATATGCACTCACCTTGGCACCGTCGTTGTATGTCTGAAAGGTACCATGTTCGATGCATCTTTATTAATGGATGTCAGGAGAGGAGTAACCGCTTTCCAATAAATGCCCTGCAAATCCAATGAATAACTATGGAAGTGCAATCATGTGATTTACTCAATTAAATCATCTTTTTAATTGCCCTAGTGACTATAGGTAATAATCCTCACAGGTGCACATTGGTTGCCCAGAAGGCTAATTATGTGCAGAAACTTAGGGGACCATTAGGGAAAGTTCTTGCTCATACAAATAAGTTGCGTCTTGTTTGCAGCCTCATTGTACAACTTTTAGGCCAATTTGTTTTTTCACAACAACTTTGTTTCAACAACTTTGTTAGTTCAATTCTTTTTTTTAAATAATATTTCTCAATTACAGTCATTGGAATTAATATTAAGAAATTACTTGAACTGAAGCTCTTTGGATACTCCAGAAGACCTACACTCCATCTATACAAAACATGAGCATGGAGGGTGAGGGGGTGTTACTCCTATTTCTTAGTTAATCGAGAAAGTTTTCTTCCCCCGGGGTATTGCTGAGGTCACAAAAATCAGAGATCCAAGGTACCAGAAATACTATACGTGTACTCACAGGGGCGAACATATCATTGGTGCAACATGTGCAGCCACATCGGGGCCCAAGAGGTTAGGGGGTCCACTTTGACCTTCAAATCAGCAAAGTAGGTCCTGTCGCAGAAACAAAGAGGGTCCCATACACAGTTCTTGCACAAGGACCCTGTTCTGTCTGTGTCCACCACTATGTCCTCATACAGATCTCCCCGCCACTGAAATTGTAATTATATTCACATCATACGTATTTAGTTACCATATTATAATGTTCCTGCTATATCTGGACTAAATATTGCTGTTGACTCTGAATAAGGCATAACCCGCTGTAGCAAAGCCAGGTAGAGCAGGGTTAAATCAGTCCCAGACTGACCTCGGGTAGATGGAAGCTGACCCCCAAGGAACTGGAGGAAGGAACGGCCACGGATGGTAGACTTGGCAGCACACATGTACACAGCTGATATACAGGCAGGCGGCACAGCTGATAGTCAGGCTGGCAAGGCTAATAGGCAGGCGGGCACAGCACTGTTCCTTTAAGAGGATGGGACCACGCACCCTAAGAACAGTGCCCAGGCTTCTGTGCACTGTGTACTCACCTAGGGCATCAGCAGACGCAGCAGGATGTGCGGGACTAAGGCCATGGTGGTGAGTGAATCGGCGTCTCTGCCGGGGAAGAGAGGCAGAATGCAGAGATTTTATATTGTATCGCTCCATGAGAACCTGGATGAAATTACCTGCAGAACTAGAGTCTAGGTAGGCTGACTCAACAAAACGGATATCGCCACAGGAAACAGCTATTGACAGTCAGTGATGCAGAGAGGTAATTCTCGTCCAGGGTGGCATCTCCAACAGACTCTAGACTCTGGAGTTTCCCGGTCTCTCTGGATAGGAGCGAATTACATGCTCAGAATTGCCACAACAGAAGCACCTTCCCTCGGCACGATGGGCCTCCTGACAATGCTTGGCCATCATGATCTGGTCAATTTGCATAGACTCTGAGGAGGATGAGGCTGAGGCTTGCTGTAAGACTGACCTTTGAAAGTTAGGTGCCAGGCATAAAGGTCCTCTATCATAGGTCACCTCCTTGGAACACTCCTGGAACCTGATGTCAATCCGTGTAGCCAGAGATACCAGGTCATTCAGTGAGGTGGGTATTTCACGACCGGCCAGCTCATCTTTGATTTGCTCAGAAAGGCCCCACCAGAAGGTGGCCACCAGAGCCTCCTTATTCCAAGCGAGTTCAGACGAGAGCGTGCAGAAGGGTACAGCATACTGGCCCACTGTGAGGTTTCCCTGATACAGTCGGAGGAGAGAAGAGGACACATGACCGGGCTCATCAAAAACCTTCTGGAAGGCCTATAGAAATTATTAAAGGTTTGACACAAAAGGGTCCTCTCTCTCCCATAGGGGATTGAACCATGCTAGAGCCACGCCAGTGAGGTTTGGCCCTATCAGAACCAAAATTATTTGCCAAGAGTTTGAAGTGTAGCATACACTGATTAAAGAACCCCCGACATAGAGTGGGGTCCCCGCCATAGCATGGGGCAGACAGCCGGGGTCCAAAACTAGCAGACTGTTGAGGCACATTTGAGGTTGTTGACGCTTGGACAGATGCTGGTGTTGCCAGAGAATGCAGCATGTCAAAGTGGGTGTTCACTGTTCGTAAGTAGGACAGGGTCTTGTCCTCTTGATCTTTCTGATGAGAAACATCCTAGCACAGGTCAGAAATGGAGGATGCCAGAGAGCCAGTGGATTCCACAACCTGTGCAAACTGTAATGGACTGGCTGGTGGAAACACTGTGCCATGATCCAATGAAAGCCTAGGGGGGTGACTAGATGCCTCACCAAGTCTAACTTTGGATGCATGGCAGCTGATAATACCCCAATCCGAGGAGAAACGAGGGAGGCATAGCCAGGTGCTACACAAGTAGTGACCTTGGGTAGATGGCAGCTGACCCCCAAGGGACAGGAGGCAAGAACTGTCAGGGATAGTATATTTGGCAATTGCTGACAGACACAGCTGATACACAGGCTAGCGGCATGGCTGATGGACAGACAGGCTGACACGGCTGATGAACAGGCAGGCAGGCACAGCTGATAGGCTGGCACGACTGATAGGAAGACAGGCATGGCTGACAGGCAAGCAGGCACGACTGACAGACAGGCAGGTGGACACTGCTGATAGGCAGCCGAGTCTGGATGATAGATAGGCCAGTATATAAGAATTCAAGCACTGGGCCCTGAGAACTAAGAGTGTTATGAACAAACTTACAATTTTTTTCAGTCACCTCCCATCAGGTGGAGGTGCCTTATATAATGAGTGTTTCCCTGCCATTGGCTGGGGACACTTTAGGACAGCATATACTGTCCCTTTATGAGAAAGGGACCGTGCGCCCTAAGCACAGTGCCGAGGGATCTGCGCGCTGTGTGCACACCCAGGCATCGGCAGCCAGCACAGGAAGTGCGGGATCGAGGCCGTGGCGGTGAGTGAGTCAGTGTCTCTACCGAGGACGAGAGGCAGAAGGATGAGATGCCAGAGCTGCAAAATCCTTCACCTCCAGAAGAAGGTAATAGTTGAAACATGCGTAGGGGCAGGCACGGTCACCCCCAGAGGTAACTTTTGCACCATCTTGATTCTCTCTTGTAGCTCTTCACACTCCTTTAGGAGAATGTTTTTCCACTAGGATTTTTTTGTATGTACTACCTTGTCAAGTGTGTTATTTCATCAATTTCTATGTACAACTTCTGTATAACATGTGGTGGGTAGTTTGTGCCAATTTTTTGGTTTCCCACTTTTTAATAACCTTGTCCTTTTTTTGTTGTTTTTGTTAATAAAATTTAATAAAACATGTTTTCTCTTTCAAAATCCTAGCACTGCAGGTCTTGATTAGTTGCACCTGACTCATTTTGACTAAGAACCAGGGCCTGTGTTCACTAGATGTGTCAGTTTCCTGGATGTTGAGCAGAGTCGAGTGTGCTGTTGATGAGTGACTAGCCAAAATATTATCTGCAGCAAAGGCAAAGAGAGAGACGTGCTGGGGTCTCTCTCTAAATGGAAATCTGAGCAGTCTGTGTGTTGTAGCTGCAGAGAACTGTGTGGAAGCTGCAACTTATTCAGTGTGAACTGAGCCTGCATTTGAATACTTTTGCCTGGCGCTGGAAGCTGCTGTAGCTCAGGCTAAAGGTGATACTGAGACTGGTAGGATCTTACCTTTTATTTGAGTAAAGTTTGCTTGGGGGAGAAAGGACTATAATTTGTCCAGCGGATCCTGCACTGACATATACGTGCCTGCTGAATTGTTTATTTGCTGTCATACTCTTGTGCCCAGAAAAGGCTATTTTGTTTTAAAACTCTTGGAGTTTTATGAGATCAATAAAATTGCACGTTTGGACCAAGCCTCCTTGCTTGTGTGAATCTACCTAATGCCTACCTGTGAACATCCCTACACAGCTGAAACATAACGGCCAATTCATGGGCTCCTGTATTTTTTCATACCTTGTTCTATCCATAATGGAATAAATGTTAAGTGTCATGAGATTATGTCTACATTGCCAGATTCCTTCTAAGTTTGGGGTTGAGAAGTCTATGGATCCAGGCAGATGTCTGTGCAAGCTGAGAGTCCTCAACACACTAGCAATGTGCTGATTTTTGCTACATATTCAGGATTAAATATTGCTTATATACTAAAACACAGAATAACAAGACACACTATACAAAGACCATTATTACCAAAATATTCTACCATTCAAGGCTGGAAACTTACGACTAAATGATGACCACTGTTATTACTACTAAATAGTGAATAAATAACATTACCATACCTGTACTGATTAAAATACACTATACACTACTAATAATATCACTCTACATCTAGCTCTACATAGTGACTGAAATGCACTACCAAACTGTCACTAAATGATAAAAAAAAGAATAAGACCAATAATACCATCTTATATTGGTCATGTTGTGGTAGATACCAGTTCTGCAGACAGTATAACAGATTACAGTACAGTTTGTAATAAAGCCACCTGGCTAGGCTAGGTTTAAATCCTAGCACTACAGGTCCTGATTAGGTGAACCTGGCTAGCTATGACTAAAATCAGTCCATATGTTCCCTGGTCAGTCAACTGGGGGAAGCTGAGCAGAGTAGGTTGTATTGGAGCTGGAGAGAGACAAGACAGAATATCTCTGCGAAGACGCTGCACAGGCCGTGTGCACCGAATTACGTTACTGTGGATGATATTTATTTTGTGTGACCAAACTGGAACTAGCTCGGTCGTATCTGAGTAGTCAAGGTCTTTATTGTTTAGTTAGTCCCAAATAGGTACACCTTGCCGTGGTGGGACAGCTTTATTCTTTTTTGATCAAAACAGTGTTTACTAAGTACCCTATGTTAATTATTTAATGCACTTGCTTTTTTACTTATTTATTTTCATCTGGGTATATGCACACATTGTTTTTTTCTTTTGTTTTGCTTGCTTCTATGGCCAGTGTGAACATGCTTTTACATCATGCATGTCATTCAAGTCTACTTCAGTTCAGTTTTTTTGTTTTTCTCTAGTAATTTTGTATTCAGTACAAATAGGGTGTGGCCTCCTTTCTACTGAGCTGTGTAGTTCATATATAGTCCCTCTTAAGCTGGGTGTCCATTTGGGATCCAGAGACTCTCTCCACTATTCACACTAGGTAGGTTTCAATGTTAAAGAGTGTAGTTATTGTCCCAAATGGGTACACCTTGCCGTAGTGATTTAGTGCACTGTTTATCTCAGAGTGGCATTTTATATACAGTATATCTTGCACATAGTGACTTACCTTTATAATATTGATTTGCACATGGCACTTTTCTTATAGCACTTTATCATTATTCTTTCATCTTTATGAATTGTGCTTATTTGGATATTTGGATATATATCCAGCACCTTACTTTGCACTTTGGCAAATATGCACTTTTTTATT
>VIAB01013219.1:1210-18155 GCA_009801035.1 Oophaga pumilio
ATTCCTACAAAAGATGTAATAAAGATTATGTTAGAAATGGACCAATTGTAAGTAAATAAGTCTGTATGATATTGGACTTTTTTTTTTCTTACATGAACTTTGACATGTCATGTGATGCCATTGGGTCTATTTTTTGAATTTGGGACTTATTTAAGAGCTGTCAAACATGTGCCTATGTATATACTTTTGTGGTTTCCTGATGGAGTCACAGTACTCCGAAACGCATTGAATAAAACCACTTTTTCATCTGACTATCCATTTGGACTTCTATCTTTCAAGCAGTGCGGAGTTAATCCACCTTTTTATCCTATTTTTTTTTTTAGAATAATGAGATAGAATGTTTTAAGGCATTTTTATTACTTACCTCAAAGTCAAAAGTTTATATACATTTCATTAGCATTTGGTACCTTTGTCCTTGAACTGAATGACTTGGGTAAAACGTTTGGGATATCCTTCCTTAAGCTTCTCACAATAGTTGGTCGTAATTTGGGCCCATTCCTCCTGACAAACTGGTGTAACTGATCCAGGTTTGTAGGTCGCCTTGCTCGGACCTGCCTTTTCAGCTTTGCCAATGCATTTTCATTTTTGAGATCAGGGCTTTGTGATGGCCACTCCAAAACATTGACTTGGTTATCCTTAAGCCACTTTGTTACCATTTTGGCAGTATGCTTCGGGTGATTGTCCATTTGGAAGACCCATTTCCGCTCAAGCTTTAACTTCCTGGCTGATGTCTTGAGATGTTGTTTTAGTATTGCCACATTATCTTCTTTTCTCATGTTGCCATATATTTTGTGAAGTGCATCAGTCCCTCCTGCAGCAAAAAAAACCCACAACATGATGCTGCTATCGCCGTGTTTCACAGATGGGATGGTGTTCTTAGGCTTCCAAGCTTCTCCCTTTTTTCTCCAAATGTAATGATGGTCATTACGCCCCAAAAGTTCAATTTTAGATTCATCAGACCACAGGACATGTCTCCAAACATTAAGGTCTGTGTGCATTTACAAACATTAATCTGCCTTTTTATGTTTCTTTTGGAGTAATTGCTTTTTCCTGGCAGAGTGGCATTTCAGCCAGTTGATACTGTACTCGTTTCACTGTGGATGTTGACACAATCTTACCATCTTCCACCATCATCTTCATAAGGACTTTTGCTTTTGTCCTTGGGTTGATATGCACATGTCGGACCAAAAGCACGTTCATCTCTGGGACACAGAACCCGTCTTCTTCCTGAGTGGTATGATGGCTGGACATTCCCATAATGTTTGTACTTTCATATAATTGTTTGTACAGCTGAACGAGGCACCTTCAGGTATCTTGAAATTGTACCCAAGGATGAGCCAGACTTGTTCAAGCCACAATTCTCTTCCTGATATCTTGGCTGATTTCTTGAGACTTTCCCATGATGCTACACAAAGGAGCAGTGTGTTTCAGGTGTGCTTTAAAATACATCCACATGTGTGTCCCTAATTAACTCCGATGTTACCAAAAAAAACTATCAGAAGCTTCCAAACACATGACATCATCATATGAGCAGTCCAGAATTGTTTAAAGGCATAGTAATCTTAGTGTATGTAAACTTTTGCAGTAAGTAATAAAAATGGCTTAAAACATTCTGTCTCTCATTATTCTGGCATTTGACTAATATTAATAATTATGGTAATCTTAATTGACCTAAAACGGGAAAGGTTTATTCTGATTTCATGTCAGATATTTAGGAAAAACATGCATATGTGTCTTTTTATATAGTGTATGTAAACTTCTGGTTTCAACTGTATGTCCTCTCGAAAGTGAGCAGACTTTTTTTTTGTGCAGTTTGAATCAAAAAATGGTGCAAATTAATCAATAAATTCACTCATAGAATTATAGAATGTTAGAGTTGGAAGAGACCTCCAGGGTCATCTGTTCCAACCCCCTGCTCAGTGCAGGATTCACTAATTCCTGTCTGTCCAGCTGTTGTTTGAAGACTTCCATTGAAGGAGAATTCACCACCTCCTGTAGCAGCCTGCTTCACTTGTTGATCACTTCAGTGTCAAAAAGTTTTTTCTAACATCTAATATGTATTCTGTTATGAATGTGCTAGAGATGGTTTCTGAGCAGAGGCTCCCTCTGGTGGTTACAGACAGTACTGAACCTTTCAGCGAGGAATGGCAATCTGGGATCACGGACTGGTCTAAAATAAGGGAGGTTCCCTCCCATGTTGGTTGCCGGTGATCAATTGTTCTTGTCTCAATTGTGGTTCCTGGTTCATTTGGAAGTTTGCTGAGTCTTGCCTGCATCTTCTGCTATCAGATAAGATATTTTCTGCTTTTATTTTTGTGCTTGCTATTTTCATTGTTTTCTGCACATTTGTGGAGGACAGCCAGGTCCCCTCCTGGGGCCTGAGCTCCTCACAGTTTGTCTGTAGCCTCTGTTGTTTTTTCACTTGCTTTTTCCTGCTTTTTTAGCAGCTGCAGCTTGGTTTTGTTCACACTGAGATCTGATTTAGTGGGTGGTGAGATCGTGTGAGCTCAGTATTTTTGTAATCAGAATTGTTGGATTGTTGGATTGTGTGGTTAGTTCAGGTTTCTGCAACCCATTAGTTACCAACATCTCAGTTGTTCGGCTGCCCTGCTGTTGTTCCTGTCCTCAGCTACCGTACATAACAGTATTCTCTCAGTCTTCTCTTCTGGATTCTTCTATTCCTTAAATAGGACAGTGAAAATCAGTTGATGTTATATTTACTTTCTGAGCATAAATAGGAATTGAAAAGTTCGAAATTCTTATCATCATTTTTTACCACTTTACCGTTTTCATCCTGTAAAAATCCTATAACTTCTTTGACTTTTCTTTTACTTTTGACAAACTCCAAACATCCTTATGGCTTTTGACATCTCTTGTAAGCCTTCATTCATTAGCTTTAGATAATCTAATGCATGTTCTGCAGACAGCATTATATTCTTCTTTAGATATGCCTCCCTCTTTCCATTTGATAAACATTTCTTTCTTCCTTTTTAGCATGTGTTTAAGTTCTTTGTTCATCCATCATGGTTTCCTTAAATGCTTCCTATTATTCCCTGTTTTAGGGATTTTTACCAATTGTGCTTTGAGGATCTCATTTTTCAAAATGTCCCATCTTTTCTGGACATTTCTGTCTTTAAAGATATCCAGCCATTGGATCCCTCCTATCCTCTTTTTGAGTCCCTTAAAAGGTCCCTCTGTAATCCAATATTGAAGTCTGAGTCTCCACAGGTCTTCCTCTTCTAGTTATCCAAAATTCTATGATAGCATGATCACTGCCTTCTAGGGTCCCAGCAACCCTTACCTCCTCAACCATTACCTCCCAGTTTATAAGGATTAGATCCAAGGTAGCAGATCCCCTTGTTCTCTCTTCTACCTTTTGGAAGATAAAATTGTCAGCAAGAGAGGATAAGAATTTGTTGGACTTGTTACTTTTGCATGAGAGAGATTCCCAACAAATGTCTGGATAGTTGAAATCTCCCACTCGTTGTCTTATTTATTGCCACTGTACACCAGCTTTGAATGGGTTACCCAACTTTAAATAATAAAAACAGATTCCAATATTAAAATATTGAAATCCTTAATAAAATAGAGATATTTGAATTAGCCAAGATTAGCAAATTTTTCCCCAAAATTCGATCCATGGCAAATATATATTCCGTGTATTGCAGGTATTCCAATTGACGTGAAAATAAGGTCTGTATCAAACCCCTTTAAGCGGGAACCTGACAAGTCCCTGATGCCCTCCAACCCACCAGCATTTCTTTATTCCTTTCTAAAATACCTGTCTAACAGTCATTTTATTTCACACATAAACAGATGTTTAAAAAAATATTTTACAGTCTGTTTTTAATATGCATATTTTGTTTTGACTAGTTATGAAGACACAGGAGCAGGTCAACGGGGGCCTAGTCCCTAGCCAAAATCGCATGAACCACGGATCATCCCACTGAGTGCCCGCTCAGTGAGGGTAAAACAGTGTGGCAATACTTCACTGAACAACAAAACAGGCAAATAACACATAGAATAGTCCCAGCAAAATACCCAAGATGGTGCAAAATTAGTCTCATTCTTCCGCTAACTCGCCGGGATAAGAGCAACTGTGACTTTAGAGCTTCCAGGGCCGACTACCCCCACCTGTTGCATGCACAGTGAGGAGGTAACACTAAGCTTAAGAAGCTGACAGTCCATTTAGGTACAAGGCCAGGTGACCATAGGGTCACAACCTGGTTTCTCCAAACATCTCCATGGAGCCAGGTGACCGGTGGGTCACAATCCTGGCTTTCCCAAATGTATCCATGGGGCTCAGGTGACCGGTGGGTCACAATCCTGACTAGCTTTCCATGGGATCAGTGATGGTCACTGTAGCAGATCTGTATTCTTTCAGCTGTTGTAAGGTTGTCTCTGTTGTTAAGCTTTGAGCTCTGACGTCCTCTTACTAACCTAAAATCCTTGCTACATTCTTAGCCTCTGCTTTTATATGAGTTATGGTAGTCCCTCCTGACATCACCATGTGATGTGATAGCTGTAAGGCATTATAGAGAAGCCTGCACGGCTCTGTGGCTGATGCAATCTTCTGCAATATGAATAATGGTGGCGGGCATTTTTTTTTAGACTATTTGAGCAAATCTAATCTCAAATTGTTAAAATTTTCCAGGACCTGTGAATCTCATGAACTTTAATTCTAATTCAATTTGATCTTCTCTAATAGTCAGCCAATCTCTCCCCCTGTTTATTATTATTATTATCATCATACATTTCTATAGCGCCATTTATTCCATGGCGCTTTACATGTGAAAAGGGGCAAATATAGACAAGTACAATAAACATGAGCAATACAAGACATCCACAAGTACAGAAGGAGAGAGGACACGGCCCGCAAGGGCTCACAGTCTACAGGGGATGGGTAAGGATAAACTAGGAGAGGGTAGAGCTGGTCGTGCAGTGGTTCAGTAGACTGAGGATCACTGCAGGTTGTAGGCTTGTCAGAAGAGGTGGGTCTTCAGGTTCTTTTTGAAGGTTTCCATGGTAGGCGAGAGTCTGATGTGTTGGGGTAGAGAGTTCCAGAGTATGGGGGAAGCACGGGAGAAGTCTTGTATGCGGTTGTGGGAAGAAGAGATAAGAGGGGAGTAGAGAAGGAGATCTTGAGAGGATCGAAGGTTGCGTGTGGGTAAGTACCGGGAAACCATGTCACAGATGTATGGAGGAGACAGGTTGTGGATGGCTTTGTATGTCATAGTTAGGGTTTTGAACTGGAGCCTCTGGACGATAGGAAGTCAATGAAGGGCTTGGCAGAGAGGAGAGGCTGGGGAATAACGGAGAGACAGGTGGATTAGTCGGGCAGCAGAGTGCAGGATGGATTGGAGTGGTGCCAGAGTGTTAGAGGGGAGGCCAGAGAGTTGTTGTTTCCATTTCCTTCTGCATAAATCAGTAAGGCAGTTTAGCCCCCAATATGTTCTGCCCAACTTGTGCTTCTGGAGACATTCACCTCGTAAATTAAGCGTGTCCTTCCTGCTACACCATTGCATTAACATAGTTAGCAAGGCCGAAAAAAGACATTTGTCCATCCAGTTCAGCCTATATTCCGTTAGAATAAATCCCCGGATCTGCGTCCTTCTAAAGAACCTAATAAGTAAGATAAAATATTGCTATGCTAAAGGAAGACATCCAGGCCTCTCTTGAACCCCATTAAATGTGGCTACTGTCTGTGGTTTAGGCACCTTGTGAGGCTCAGAAGGGAAGTGACGAGGTGAATCGTTTGGATGTGGCAGTGCGGATTTCACTAGATTTTGTCTGGTTGGAGGCCACATGGCGTTTATTTAGAATGGGTTGTGTGTGGGGGGGGAACATGTAACTTTTTCAAAGTGTTTGAGTCGCATGGAACATGGAAACCACCTATTTTTTCTTTGAACTATACCTGAGTGGGGACTTTCATTTTGCAGGATATTTTGCAGTTTTTATTGGTAGCATCTTAGAGTATTTACCATGTTTTGATCACCTTTAACTTTAGGTACAACATTTATCCTGTGCTCTCCTGTGCAGGGTGGATGTGACAAATACTGCCAGGGAGTGACTTCAGAGGTCTCATGCCGCATTTACGGACATTATGGCTGTCATTGCTAAAGGATTATGCCAGTAGAGGAGCACATAACCGCTGTCCATTTTTCAGCTTGCTCAGTTGAATTTGTGTATTAGTTACTTGGTAAATGAAACTCAGTAAATGATAGCCACATTGGCTAATTTCACTTGATCTTCATATTTGCACTACTACATGTAGTACACAATGCCGTTTAACCCTCAATCGCTAGGATAATTAAGTGAAAACCCACATATGGCAGATGTACCCAAAAAACATAACTCTGCAATAAAGGTATATATTTAAAAATCTACTTGTTTCCTTTCCAAGTGTTTTACTTTTTGTCACCATGGTCCCTATTTTTCAAGTAAGTTTTTTTTTTGTTTTTTTTTTTTTAACCTTTTAGTAAAAACCTTGGAAGCATTAATAGTGACTGTGTATTACCAAGGATTGAGTGATTCACTGACCTAATTCTTGCTGGCTAGGCTGTTCCCTGCTCCAGAGGGGATAAACAGTGATGATTAAATTCTCGAAATAACCTTGGATGTTAACCCCATTGATTCCATTGGAGTTCTACAGTGTTTTCAAAATTACCGCAATTTAAACGTGAAATACATTTGTATAAAACACGTAATGAAATACATGTAACAGATATACACCATGTATGAAAATAAGGAATCGTGTGAGGTCTATCCAGAGCTGTTATCAAGGTGTGATTCTTGATAAGGAACTAGGTAGCATGCACAATCTTTGAGCATTGTACTATTCTTTTAAAATTTACATAGGTAACATTTATATCTGTGCATATTTACAAAATAAAGCACATAAAAATTCTATTTGTAATCCTTGTGTGGATGGAAACATGATAGAAATAAAGGCACCAGACTGAAATCCAGATAATTCATTATCACTTTTTCTGATCACACGCTAAGGCTGTGTTTCCACGGTCCGGAACCACAGCGCTTTGGGCGGAGCGGAAAGTCCGCTCCGCCCCCTAGTGAACCCGCGGTCAATCCGGATGTGTTCATTGAACACATCCGGAACACATCCGGAATGACCGCAGGGCTACACAGGCCTGTGTCATTTCCCTTGCGGCGACGCAGCGTCAAACACGCAGCAATTACTGAAGAAATCCGGATCGTGGAAACACACCCTTACAATTGCTGTCTAACTGACCCATAAACATGTCTATTCAGCTTGACAAAATGTGCACATTCTTTTCACATTGAGAAATAAGATAAGCAATTGACAGATGCTTCAAGTGCTGCCTATCTTCTGGAGAAACAAAGAATCCGATAAAATAAAATCCAACTTGTCAGATATTTCGCTCCAATGTCTCCAGTCAGTCAGGCTGTCCCCAGAAAGATCAGATTGTTGGCAGATTTCATCAAAATCAATGAGATCTACTGACAAACATTTCTTTGTTCACATAAGGCTAGGTTCGCATAGTGTTGACGGACTGCATTAACGCTAGTGTCATTTTGCGTTAAGCGATCACGCTAGTGCGGCGTCTGTGTCTCAGCTAGCAGTGATGGACCCCGAACGCTGCAGACCGCGTCTGAGGTTCGTCACAGAATGACGGCACATAGCTTAACGCATGCCGATTTTGGCATGCGTTAGGATGCGCTACTACTATTGCGGGCAATGGCGGTGTTAACGCATCCGTTACATAGCATTAGTGCCGCTATGTGATGAATGCCGTCAGCGCATTGCCCGCAACGCAATGTGAACCCGGCCTTAGTCTACGTAAAAAGCCTGAGTGCAATGTGGACATAGCCTTACTGGTGTATGACAGGTGTTACATCAGTGATTGTGCTTGCTCCTGCTTCTGTGGAAAGGTGTTTCGGCATCTTTGTTGTGGGCAACGTGGGACGGCGGTGCAGGAGCTTTGTTTGATATTATCTTGATATCCAGGCAGGATGTTTGGGGGTTAATTCCTGAACATAGTCATCTCTTTAAAGCAAACCTGTCAGCAGGATTTTGCTAAGTAGACTCCCGGCGCTGTCAGGTTGGTGCTGTTACACTGATTAAGATGATACCTGGGGTGACGAAATCAGTCTTGTGGTTCTTGTGTAATCAGTGTTAGAAGTTTTCAGTTAATTACATGCCCATGCTTCGGGGCGGTACTGTAGGCAGAGTCTGATCTTCCTGCTCTATGCCAGACAAACTAAGGAGAGACCTTTCCACAGGCCATCCCGAAGCACAAACATGTTCCTCATCATAGAGGCAGAGACAGACAGTTTGTGCTTTAGGGCAGCCTATGGGCAGGTTTTTCCTTGGTTTCTCTGGCCTAGAGCACCAAGATAAGACTCTGCCTACAGTCCCGTAATGATGCGCCAATCTCTTAGCCACACAAGGGGTGCACCGAAGTCTCCTAATTTGCATGTAAATTCAAAATAATTTTCTCAGGCGCTGCACCAGTAACAGGTACAGTGCTAGTATGGTTGTACTAGGGCCTAAGTACCTAAAAACACTGTACAGCCCTTTTAAAATGCATTTTGGGAATGACAAACTCCATTTATAGGCTGAATGCCAAGGTTTCTCTGGTACCTACTAGTTGGATTGGCTTGTGCAAAGCCTGTCCTTGAAAGCCCAATTTTGAGCTGCTAGCCGGCCATGAGCAGAACAGAATTTTACAGCAGGTGTATAACCACGAAACAAATAACTGTTTGCTATCAACATGCAAGTTTTGATAAAATGCTGTGTTATGTTGTGTTATGCACAACCAAGATAGCAACTATATTGGAAACATTTATACCTTATTCAAGCAATGTAAATTACTGCCCCTTTAAATCTGAAGCCTAAAAACCACATTAGTAACAGATGGTCAATGTGTGTATGAGAGCTCCCTTACTCTACACGTTAAACCTGCTGATCTTGCTGTGGTAAGAGTCTGTGGATTTCTGGACTTTTATGTGCGCCGTAAACTTGCTGACGCAAATAAAACATTACAAAAATAAAGTTATCCTGAGTTTATATATCTCTAGTATTCTTTAGCATTTTTTAGTGTTACAGCTTAACTAGGTAACATTTTCATTGCTTTAATAATAGTACACCCATTTCACTTTACATTATGCCATTGGGCTCATCTTTTTACTGCTGTCCGCTAGGGATGAGTGAATTAATTTGGAAGACTTTGGTCCATTGGAGACATAAGTAATCCGGAACCCCAACTCCTCTTGATTTTTAATACTGATGCAACTTCATGCAGGCATCTCGCCACAATAATTGTGTCATGCCAGGACTGCAAATCAAGAGAACACTGGAATGCCGCACATTGGAGGTTCACAGTGTCCGAGGACTCCCGATGTGGCTGCTGGACCAGGATCCTGCGATTCAGTTCACTAATCTCTATTGTTTGCATTTAGTATGACTGTTAGTTGGTGGCACATATCGATTAAAACTAATGGCTGAGAAATCAAGGGTTCCCATTTATCTTTTCAGCCTGTTTGGCTGGCCATCATTCCCTTCAAGCCCCTATAAACATGCATGCGTAAACGTAATAATTAGGTTACTTGGGGAAGAAGCAGGAACAAAATAAGAGCAAAAACTGGTCCATTTTGAAGTGGTGACAGGTTCTCTTTAAATGCGGAATGTATTTTATTGTTCCTATTGTGGTCACAAGACTGGTCAAAACTGCTGTTTAAGCAAACTTGATTTTTTTTTTTTGCCATGGAAGTTTATGTTCAGATCATTTCAACCGCAGAATATTCAGGCCTTGCGGCCATCTAAGGGAGGTTCTTCCTGCCCAGAAGTCAGTCCATCAGATCCATTATATAGCTGTAATACTGATGACATATTGATAAAAAATTATCTGTAGAGCAGCTGTATTGTGAATCTGTATTATACATATGTGCAAATTCTAATGTAAAATAAATAAGAAACCCAATTTTTAAAGGATTGGTCCGAGCAATGGGTGAAAAACTTGCAAAAACACTGAAAGAAGTGACATTCAGCAGTTTTAAGAAAAGCAGCAGGTTTCCAATTCTGTCAGGGAAAAACCCAAAGCAGTGAATGAAAGTTTTAAAATCTCATAGCTTTTGCTAGTACTGTAAAAAGCAGCTTTTAATTTGCATAAAAAATCCTCAAAAACGCAACGTGTGAACATAGCCTGAGGGTATGTGCACACGTTGCTGATTTAGATGCAGATCTGCAGTCTATGGAAATGGAGATTTGTTGTGCACATGCTGCGGAAAAAAACGCGTGGATTCGCAGCGTTTTATTTTCAGCAGCATGTCAATTTGTGCGGATCTGCAGCATTTCTGCACCCATTGACTTGCATTGAGTTGGGCACATCCGCAGCAAAACCGCAGGTCTAAAAAAGATCTGCGGTTTTGCTGCGGATGAAACGCTACAGATCGGGAGGAGGGAAGTGTGTGGGTGGTGACTGTGCGTGTATAGTGTGTGGGAGGTGACAGTGCGTGTACGGTGTGTGCGGGGCACTGCGTGTATGTGTGCAAGGGACTGTATGTATGTGTGCAGGTTTGTGTGTGTGCTGGTGTGTGAGCGTGTCTGTGTAAGCAAACATTGTCTGATGGGACTAATGCTCCCATCCGACAATGAATGCTCACAGTGACAGCATTGCCGATGATGGGAAAGTAGTCTAGTCCCATCAGACAATGGCTGTGATCAGTATTAAAAAAAAAAAACATACAGAACATACATATAACATACAGAACATATAACATATAACATACAACACATAACATAGAGTACATACTTACCAATCACCTAGTCCCCGACACGCTCGTCTCCTTTAATAAAAATAAAATAAAAAAACAACCTATACTTACCTTTCGCCGTAGTCCAGTTATTGACAAGTGTCCCATGACGATCTCCGGTGTAGAACACTGACATTGGGTGATGTCAGTGCTCTACAGGGGCCCCGCGATGAACTGACAGCGGAGGCAATCCTCCGCTATGTACAGTATATACCTCGGCCGCTGCCGGGAGAGAGGTCACTTCAGTTCATTCTCTCACCGGCAATGCTGTGTGAGAAATCTCCCACACAGCATTGCCGGAAAGTGAGAGAATGAACTCAGGTATCCTCTTCATTGATGCACTGCAGGAGGATTATCTCCTGTCAGTTCATCACTGGGAGGCCCTATAGAGCAGTGACATCACCCGATCGATAGACAGATATAGCTATCGATAGACAGATATATCTATAGATATATCTATAGATACGTATATCTGTCTATCGATAGCTATATCTGTGTAAGTATCTAACTATCTATATCTATCTTTCTATCCCATATCTATCTATAGATAGATAGATATGGGATAGATAGATATAGGAAAGATAGATAGATATGTGATAGATAAATGATTGATAGAAGGAATGAGATAGATTATAGATAGATAGGAAATCAAAAAATGAAGGCAGCACTCCATATTCCATATGTTGAAAAAAGTGGTGAATTTATTCTGACCCACATGTCTGGGCGACGTTTTGGCTCTAACTGAGCCTTTCTCAAGCAGTGGGCGTTACTCAAAGGTGCATATTTATAGTAATTAACAATCATCAATTAGTGCCAATCATCTTACATACCATAGTACAATAAATATAATAAAGTGCATAACGTCTCATTTTACAATTTCATATATCACATATATTCAATACAAGTGCTTTTTTGTGCCAAAGTGCTCTGTGCATCAATAAATTCATTAATCATTTAAACTCTGATTTACATAATCTGTTTAGCTCAGCTTCATTTTTGATTTCCTATTGAATATTGAGACGAGTATTGGACTTCTTGCCTGGGGGCCTTGCATTCGAAGATAAGTACTGTGCTGTTTCCTTTTTTCTTGTCTCGATAGATTGATAGATAGATAATTCATAGAAAGAATGAGATAGATAGATGATAGATAGATATGGGATAGATCTATCTATCTATCTGTCTATCTATCTATCCCATATCTATCTATCTATTATCTATCTATTATCATCTATCTATCTATCTATCTATCTATCTATCTATCTATCTATCTATCTATCTATCTATCTATCTCATATCTATCTATCTATCTCATATCTATCTATCTATCTATCTATCTATCTATCTATCTATCTATCTATCTATCTATCTATCTATCTATCTATCTATCTATCTGTCTGTGTGTGTAATGGAGTATGGGTTGGACAAATGTAAAAGAGGAGGTTGGACAAGAAATGACATCACAAATCTTTTTTTTTGTTAAATAACATATCTTTATTTAGCTTACAAATCCGCATCAAAAACGCATCAAATCCGCATGTGCGTTTTTCTGCCAAGAGGAGCGGGTTCTGTGCAGAAAATTTTGCAGGCAAATCTGCAACATGTGCACATACCCAGCGCTTATCTGCAGTTTTTTGCATCGGATAGGTCATCAATATAATATGTCTGGACAACTTTTAATACTAAACTTATCAGGCATATTATTCTTTGAGATAATTATGAACTATAAATAATTTCCCAGGCTTAAAGGGGGATGTCAACAACTGGACAACCTCTGCTAAATCAATACAAGACCCCAATTAAAGATTATCCTCCCATAGCAACGCTGTTCCTGAGATGTCGGTGTCACTATTCCAGGTGGGTGACGTAACATTGTGGCGCCATTCCAGTTAATTAGCAGCAACTGTTTGGCTGCAGCATTTACTATTTAATTAGACTGGACATCCCACCCTGATGGAATATTGATGAGTTGCATCCAAACAGCAATCGCTGATTGGCTGCAGCAACACATGACACAACAATGTCACGTCAACTGCCGGGAATACCAGCACTGACATTGCAGGAGCATGACACTGGTGGGAGTTGTGGATACATAGTTTTTATTTTAATTGGGGTCTCTGAATTAATTAAGCGGGGGTCGTCTTGTAGTAAATGACTCCTTTTATCATTTTAAAGCTGCACATCATCCCCCACCTTTTCCAGAGAGTTGAGTCATTTCTCTACCTGTACTCTAATTTTTTTGTCTTGCTCATGTGTAAAATGCATAAAGACAAATTCTCTGTATTTTACACATGACTGGGACAACTAAAATTTAGCCCGCTCATCTAGCTGCACATTGTGTGTGAGTGTTGCATACTTTATGGAGACTCACACGGGGATTTCGGATGTCGGAGGTGCCCCTTTAGTATGAGGCTGGTTACAGTGTGTAACATGATTATTTAAATCTGAGTGGAAGCAGAAGAAAATATTCGTTGCGTTGCATATTTCAAAATACTGGTACTCAAATAACGTTTTTTACTCCTGCTGATAACCCTCATTTAGTAAAAGGAAATGTTCCAATTTAGACATAACTATTACCATCTGGATATTTAATTTAAATCAATCAAGCCATGGTCATTGAATGGTTGTTCACCACGTTAATTATTCTGTTTTGATTTGCTTTTCACGCTTGAAATGGCTATTATATTGTATTTGGAATATTCATGGACAGTAATGTAGACGTATGAAATTAGATTAAAAATATCCAGTTCTTTATAATATGACTGTGTGATATACTTTATGAAAAATGATGTTCGAGATACATACAATGCAATACAGGCATATATACAAGGGTGATTTGTAAAATTAAAAAAAACACAAACACTTCTACATATCACTATATAGTAATAATAATCAAAAATGTTTTTGCAGTTTTCGCAGCGGCCACAAATCTTCACATTTTAGTTATATCGTTATCATAAACAGAATTAGAGTGAAAGCTACAGATGTCACAAAAGATTTTCTTACGTGGATTACAATAATTTACAGCACCACTCCATTTTTTTTTATTGTACAACTGGAGTGGTGCCTCTAATGAAAGTTCCATGCCCCTAGTATTATACTTACCAACTGCCGTCTTCAGTTCTTCCCAGCACTACTCCGATCTAACGCTTCCATCTTGTGACCACAACGTCTGACTGACCAGAAGTCAGATGTACCGGTCACCAGTCTCTCAATGCAAGTCTATTAGGGCCTCGTTCTGGCTCTCATAGACTTACAGTACTTTGAGTTGTAACTTCTGGATCATCTAGAAAACACTGGAGCAATCCGGCAAAAGACCAACCGGAACAGTGCTGATAAAAGATGAAGATGACGGCTGGTAAATATGAGACTAGGGGCAGAAACTTAGATTAGTGGCACCACTCCAGCACTGTAATAAAAAAGAGGAATGCTGGATTGGTGCTTTAACCCCTTAATGCCCATATTTATTTCAGTTTTTGCTTTTCGTTTTTTGCTCCCCTTCTTCTCAATGCCATAACTTTTTTAGTTTTTGGTCAAAATGGCCATATTCGGGCTTGTTTTTTGCAGGACAGGTTGTACTTTTGAAAGACAGCATTGGTTTTAACATATCGTGTAATGGAAAACGGTAAAAAAATTGAAAGTGCGGAGAAATTGCAAAAAAAGTGCAATCCCACAGTTGTTCTTTTGTTTTTGTTTTTTTTTATCATGTTCACTAAATGCTAATACTGACCTGCCATTATGATTCTCCAGGTCATTACAAGTTCATAGACACCAAACATGTCTAGGTTCTTTTTTACTTAAGTAATGAAAAAAAAAATCCAAGATTTGGTAAAAAAAAAGAAAAAGGTGCAATATTCTGAGACCTGTATCGTCTCCATTTTTCGTGATCTTGGGTTGGGTGAGGGCTTATTTTTTGCACGCCGAGCTGACGTTTCTATTAATACCATTTTGGTGTAGATATAATCCTTTGAGCGCCCATTATTGCATTTTATTTTCTCTTTATGCCGTTTAGCGATCGGGCTAATTCTTTTTTTTTATATTGATAGATTGGGCTATTCTGAGCTCATCGATACCAAATATGTATATATTTCATTTTTTAATTGTTTTATTTTTAATGTGGCGAAAGGGGGGTGATTTGAACTTTCATTTTTTTTTTTTTTATATTTTTAAAAACATTTTTTTTTTACTTCTTGCATGCTTCATTAGTCTCCATGGGAGACTAGAAGCTGCAGTACTTTGATCTACTCTGCTACATACAGGTGATCAGATCGCCTGAGTGTAGCAGAAATGCTCACTTGTTATGAGTGCCGACTACGGGGTGACGCTCATAGCAGTCTGGCAATGGTAACCATAGATGTCTGCTGCAGACCTCTGCTTGTGATGCCGACCCATCGGAGACCCACGATCATGTGATGGGATCACCGATGAGCGGGATTAGCAACGCACTTTCGGAAAGAGCAAGTTAAATGCCGCTGTCAGTCGGGGGTGGATCGCGATTCCACCCACGGCTGTTGTGGGCACAGCTGTATAGATCAGCTGATATATGCCCTGAAAGGAGCTGGATTAGTGCCAGAGACTGCACCAAACAGGGGGAGTCAGCATCGGCATACTATTATGCCCAGTGTCAAAAAGGGGTTAACCCCTTAATGACCGCCATATGCCTTTTAACGGCAGCAAGTAAGAGCACTTATTCCTCAGTGCCACTATTTAACAGCACTGAGAAATAAGGGTATAGCGCCCCCTAGCATCACAAAATCTCCTGAGGCCTCAACTACAGGGGGTAGCTGAGACCCTGGTGAACATGATCAAGGCCAGTTTTTAAGGTCCTCTGTTATGAGATTTTCGTTATTCACCGAATAACGGCAATCACATAAAAAAGTTGGGTCCCCAAGCCCCCCACGGTACCTTAAGTACCGAATACATGATCTCCTGGCCCCAAACCTTCTGCAGAAAGATCTCCCTCCCTGTACCAGGCAACTGCTGGAAATTTTCTGATTGGCTGCTGGCTTTTGATTACTATGATGGACCCTATCACAGTGATCAAAAGCCTCCAATATTAGTAAATATGGCAGCACTTGGGCTGTTCCTCTCCTCTCCTTGTAGTTGTTCTGGGAGAGAAAAGAGTTACACTGCCCTGTCGGAGAAGAGAAAGTGAAAAAAAAAATCACATTTCTACCTCTGTGTCTGTAAATCCCCTAAACCGAATTGATCACCCTCCTTCTGTGTGATCCCCCTTCTCAGATTACATTTTTTATATACAGTAATTTTTTATTTTTTTCATATTTACATACTTTTACAATATGACAACCTAATATTATCAAATTCGGTGTCATACCTGTGGGTTCAAAAAGTTCACTATACCCCTGGATAAAATCCTTGAGGAGTGCAGTTTCCAAAGTGGGGTTACTTGTGGGGGGTTTCCACAGTTTAGGCACATAAGGGGCTCTCCAAACCCAACATGGCGTCCGCTTTCTATTCCTGCCAATTTTGCGTTCAAAAAGTCAAACAATGCTCTTTCCCTTCCGAGCTCTGCCATACACCCAAACAGTGGTTTTCCCCCACAGATGGGATATCTGTATGCTCAGGAGAAATTGCACAACAAATTTGGGGGTCCATTTTCTCTTGTTACCCTTGTGAAAATAAAAAAATTGGGTCTGAAGTAAATTTTTTGTGAAAAAAGTAAAAATGTTCATTTTCTCCACCCCATGTTGCTTCAGCTCCTGTGAAGCATGTGAAGAGTTAATAAACTTCTTTAATGTGGTTTTGAGCACCTTGAGGGGTGCAGTTTTTATAATGGTGTCACTTTTGGGTATTTTTTGTCATATAGACCCCTGAAAGTGACTTCAAATGTGATGTGGTCCCTAAAAAAAAGTAAAAGAGAAAAGAAAAATTTCAGCTCACCCATTCAGAGGATCCTCTATGGCATCTTGTATATTTCAGAGCAGTCTGCTGGAAAACCATATGGTAGGCATAGGCACCACAGAATGGCTAATCCTTGTAAAACTCTCTTCCGTGCACTCCTTGGTAGGGAAACAAGTTGTGCTGCAGACCCTGGAGTTGTCCCCTCAGTGTAGAGATGGGCTCCTGACTGATTGTCCGTAATAGACTGTAACCAGTGGCGTAGCAACTGTTTGTGGCGCCCGGGGTGGCAAAT
>VIAB01013219.1:40643-54004 GCA_009801035.1 Oophaga pumilio
TCATCCTCCAGGACCATGTGTGCCTTACATACATGGGCTACACAGTAGCAATTTAGGTGAGTGCCGCGGGGTTGAGGTGAGCTGTCCATCTTGACTGAGTAATTGTCCAAGTGAGTCTCGGATGGAAATGAAAGACTGATGTATAAATGCTGCATCTATTTGGGTTGTGTCCGAGGAGGAGCTGAAAGGCAGGGCAGGGGTCAAAAGGGGTGTTAGTCCTATCCAGTGTAGGCATGATATTTATTGGGGGCATGGCCAAGACTTGTAGGGGGCATAGAATGTGGGGCACTGGCCAGGGGGGCCACACTGACTTGACCAGGCTCTGGGGGCTTAGAGTATGCAAATGGATTGTGGGGCGATAACAAAGAGTATAATCCTGTCTTAGGCCGGTTTCAGGCGTCCTGATATTTTCAGTACCTGAAAAAACGGTACCTGAGATATCCCTGTCCGTGTGTACTACGTGCAGCACATGTGTGGCAACTGTGTGCCGCATCAGGACCACACGGACACACGGACGGCCGCCGGGGAAGAAGCAGCTACTGTAAGCGCTGTTCCCCGCCGGCTGTCATTTTCCCCTGCCTGCGAGCAGAGGAGAATGATGAGCGGTATATTAAAGTCCAAACGACATCAGGTGGTGGATTTTGGACTGTTACCCCCATCCTCTGCACCTACTGTCACTGTTATTAGCGACAGCAGGTGTCGGATGATGGGGGTAACAGTCCCAAAAGCCCCCACCTGCTGTCGTTCAGACTTTAATATACCACTCATCGTTCTCCTCTGCTCGCAGGCAGGCACGGGAGAATGACAGCCGGCTTCAGCACCAGCCGCCGGGGAACAGCAGCTTACAGTAGTGCTACTTCCCCAATGGCAGTCCATGTACACGGAGGGCAGTGTGCACTGTTCTCCGTGAGCATGTGTGTGGCACGTTTTGCAGGCCGTGTGTCCATGTGAAAACGGACATGTCTGCGTGTTTTGCACACGGACACACGGTCCGTCAAAACACACTGACATGTACATAGACCCATTCATTTGAATGGGTCTACGTGTGTCCGTGTCTCTGGTACTTGAGAAAACTGTCACTTACCGGAGACACTGATGTGAAAGAGGCCTTAGGAGTAGGAGGTTTATCAGTTTCTATGTGCTGACAGGGGGCCCACAATACAAGGCAGGTCTCCACCCAATCTAGATTCTGATTCCTGCATACACGTGTCCATGCTTCAGGGACAATGAAAGGGGGATGGAGTTAATCTGGGAGTGGTAGGGAGGCCAGTGCCATCTTTGTTACATACTTTTACTTACAAAAACTTATCACCATGTTTTTCTTTCACCAATTTGCCTCTAGTTTCACATTAAGAGGTTTTCCACCATAGCTCAGCCTGGTCTAACAAGCCAGCATAATTTAAATATCCTCTCTTTTCCTTGAATACACTTTTCCATAAATCCTCTTTAAGCCTGCCACCCGGTGGACAGCCATATGCTGAAGAAAACCTACACATTTTCTTCATAAATTTATTTCCTTCTTACTCCTTTACCACTTCGAAAGCAGTTCTTCTTTGCCCTTGCTCAATCTGTGCCTTAGTGGACAGATTACCCATCTTCTGCTTTTACAACAGGAATACTGGACTAGAGAGGTAAACCAGCAGGAACTCTGACCTTTCGCTATGGTAACTTTTTCTGTCACTCCATGCCTGACATATATAATCAGACGAAAATCATCAACCCCTTCATCTAGGGTCCGGAATCATAATAGGTTTCCTTAGCTTGACAAAAGGCTGTTCACAGCAATCATCAATGTCGGCTCCATCAGGTACAATGAACTAATCGTTACATTCCAACCCCATGTACAGATGAAAAGTGAAATGCCAAATACAACATGAGGTCTTCTCAGGGTTCTTTGTCTAACAATAATGGACTCACTTACTATGAACTGATCGAATAACCTGTGACACACTTACCCAGGGCAAGACTGGCCATCTGGCAAATCTGGCAAATGCCAGAAGTGCCTGTCTGATCGTGGGCTCCCTTGTCTGTTACGTTATTAACAGAATCTGTGTTCTCAAGACACCCATACTGTTAAGAGTTGTGACGTAGCACAAGGTCGCTGACTCCGTCACTTACCCCAGCAGGCCACGGGAATCATTAGAAATATAGGTCTTGTAGTAAATCTTGCTTTCCTCCATCCAGGGTAATATTAGTAATATATCCCATCTGGTTCTTGGGGATGGGAACAACGTGGGCCTGTGCGATTTTAAATGCCAGGGCTAAATTTCAGTCCCAGTCCGTACCTGCACTTACCCAACACACACTACAGAGGGACAAATTCAGGTAGTGCAGGAATAAATGGCACATTCAGAGACAAAGGAGTATTTATAACAAAAATGTCAATACACTTTATTAACACATAAAATCACTTCTAATCTCATGAATATAGAGAAAGGATGATAAAGAACCATAATCCCTAGTGCCTGGTAAAGAATGTAAAGGAATAGTGTAGATGTTGAAATCTACGTTCTACCATAAAAGGGGCAAGGATACCCAATCTATCTTAAGCATAGCAAAGGTAAATGGATGTATATTAATATACCAGATACTTGTCACAATGGACATATAGAGAACCTATTAACCCAAATACCTGTGCATTATTAGGCTGGGGTCACACTTGCGAGAAACTCGCATGAGTCTTGTGTGAGTCTCTCGCATCAACACCCGGCGCTGCCACCGGCACTTGGACCGAAGCGTGCAGCTGCATGTATTTCTGTGCAGCCGCACACTCCGTACCAAGTGCCGGCGGCAGCGCCGGGTGTTGATGCGAGAGACTCACACAAGACTCATGCGAGTTTCTCGCAAGTGTGACCCCGGCCTTAGATAGCCATAGTAAACATTGCACCCTTACCCATGATAGACAAGATGATGGTCACAAAGGTATATCACAAACTCCAATGCGTGTTTCACATCTTCATTCTTTGCGGGGGGAAACAAAATCGGCAGTGTATCAAATACTTATTTTCCCCCACTGTATATTTCTAAGGCTGTGTTCACAGGAAGCATAAATGCTGTGTCTTTTTTAGCAGATGTCCTCAACAAATTAAGCAATAACAATCTTTGCTGAATATTCAGTTTTCAATGCATTTTTTATGTGTTTTCCCCTTTTATTTGATGTGGTACTGAATCAGCGTTTTTAATGCTTTTTTTTTAGTATAGAAAAGCTGTGAATAAAAAAAATGGATTAGAGATAAAAATCACTAGTTGGTTCCTCATTACTGAATTGGTGATACATATCCTTTAAGGTGTTACTGTTCACAGTTCTTTGCTGCAAGGTTGCTGTACAGGTTTTGCACACACAACATTTCCCTGTGCCATTAAATGGTTTGCAGATATCATAGGAATGTCCTTTAAAGCCTGTCAGGTCTGTAATCAGCACTTAAGGTTTTCTAGTCATTTGCTCAGGATGATGCCTAAATGCTAAACGATTCCTGTCACTGCTTTACCATTTTATAGCAAAAGTCAGGGTACTACTACAAGTGTGTTTTAGGGTGTATGTAATCTTTTCTTGATTGACTACTAATTTACAAGTCACAATACTGTGCATGACAATAGTTTTGTTTTTTTTGGGGGTGAGGGGGTGGGGTAGGGGATGGCAGGATTGCTGCTGTAGGGTCCAAAGGCCCCCATTCATGTTATTTTTCTTCCTCTCTGCTCTTTTGAAGGGGCGTGACTGCAGACATCATGCTGATTGACAGCCCACCATCTAAGAGTGCAAAGCTGTCAATCAGCATGATGTCAGCAGTCATGGCCCATCGACAGTTCTTAGGACCACTCATTCACAATAATCATGCAATGTAAATGCATTTTAAAGAGTTAATCTGCTTAAGAAGAACACTGCTACCAGCAGTGGGTTAATCTGTACCTCTCATTACATTCTATGCATAGCCAGCTGCAGGAAGTTGTGATAGGATTTACTTTGGTTGTTGTTTGTTGCCTCTTCCTCCTTTTCCTGCTTCTTCATAATACACAGGAATCCATCTTGTTTTGCTGCAATATTATAATTTATAACATGAAGTGAGGAAGCCTCATAGTACAGTCAGTATAGAAGCAGGAAGCCTTATACTACTGTCAGAATTGTAAGACCACAGAAAGACCACTTCAGTCTCCCTTTTTTAAACGGCCAGAGCTTTCATCACTAAACTAGACATTTTTTCGTAAGTTTTCCTAATTCTACTTGTATAGTCAATTTGCTTAATTAAGTTTTCTAGAAGGTGATGTCCCTTTGTGCAAAATGATCAGGATACAATTCTGAACAATCAGTATAAATTATAAACTGAAAGGGGGTTAACGTTCCATAAATGTCCATTTGCCAGAAATGCTGAGGTACAATGCTGCAAAGTATTAAATCAGTTCCTAAAGCTTTATCACATCTTAAAATATTAACTAGAAATTGCTGTACGACTCCCACTAACTCTGACGAGAACTCTCCTTCTCTCGCAGGGGTGCCCATAGGTACTAGCTTCTTGTAAGGCCATGTTCACAAAATCAGTAGTTTGTCAGTATTTTTCATCAGTATCTGTAAGCCACAACCAGGAGTGGGAGATAAATACAGAAGTGGTGACGAGTTTCTATTATACTTTTCCTCTGATTGTTCCACTCTTAGTTTGGCTTGCAGATACTGATGTAGAATACTGACCAAATACTGAACATGTGAACATAACCTAACTATGAAATACGATACAGCTCACCATCATAGGATTTCCATGTTGTTCAGAGAACTCAGGTCGTCTATGTCTGGAAGCACTCAGTAGTAGGAAAAGGTAGAAAATCCAACTATATGAACTTTAAAAAAAAAAAAAAAATTGTATGTATATATATAATATATATTCTTTATTACTGAATAAATAGTAATCTAAGGAAAAAAGTTAGTTAAAATTTCAAAATCATAGCATGGCTACAGGATCCATTGAGAAGGTCTAGTATAGATCTACGCGTTTCAGGTGTATAACACCCTTAGTCATGATAATAACTGACCATTAATGGTGCATTTATATAGTGGTTTGATCCGGTCTGCATAGTGGCAGACTAATTAATGTGCTCAGAAGACATAGTTACGGTAATTCAGAGGTCTGTGGAGACAATCTGATTAAATAGAGAGCATGCAATGGTTTATCTGTGTGACTGCAGACATACGAATCCCTCCAGCACACGCACTGTTTGCTGCGGGAATTCACCGGTTTCTGATCTGAGATCGAAGGGTATGTATACTCCCTGCTAGAACCCGACTAGTGGGCGCTGTCTCGCTCCATAAACTTATATAGACTGTGACGTTTTCATCTAGTGGGCACGACCTAGCGCCATACACTTGTATAGACTGTAGCCACTCCCCGTCTACTGAAGTTGTCATCCAGTGGGCGCAGTCATCTACTGCGTGCAACCTAGATCAATACGAGTATATGGAGCAAGGCAGCGCCCACTAGTCGGGTTCTGGCCCAAAGTATGCATAACACTCAGAAACCAGCGAATCCTCGCAGCGCACAGTGCGTGTGCTTGAGGGATTCATAAGTCTGCAGTCACACAGTGTCTGCAGACTTATCATTTTAGACCAGACAACCACTTTAAACTATTTTCTTGTTCACACATGATCATTAACCACTATGGGAGAATGTTTAAAGTCTTATAATACAACATTGTTTGAACGAGCATCACATGCTTGAGACAGTTATTTACCCAAAATTTTGGAAAGGTGCCAACAATTTTTGTCTAGGCCATTTTTAGTGTTTTGTTTGAAATTATGTCCAATTTTCTTTTTTTTCTCTGTTTTGTTGTGTTGTTCCAATATACACAAAGGAAGTAAGCATGTGTATAACAAAACACATTATTGTAATTGCAATAATTTTCTGAGAGAAATACCGGTACTTCATTTTCTGGAACAATTTCAATGGTGCGAACACTTTCGGCCATGACTGTATAATATTATCAGAACAAACAGCATGCCAGTATATTGAGTAAATGATATAATTTCTATAAGAAATGTATGCGATGTTATAAACAAAACAGAAAGGGGTGACAAAGAGAAAATATTTGATTAGAAAAAGGGCGTTCCATAGTTAAACTAGGTTCATGTTCACACATTTATTTATTTTACTCATTTATATAGTGCTAATAATTCCACAGCACTTTACAGACATTATTGGCACTGTCCCCGATGGGGCTCACAATCTAAATTCCCTATCAGTATGTCTTTGGAATGTGGGGGGAAACCGGAGAATCCGGAGGAAAACCACGCAAACACGGGGAGAACATACAAACTGCTTGCATATGTTGTCCTTGGTGAGTTTTGAACCCAGGACCCCAGCGCTGCAAGGCTGTAGTGCTAGACACTCAGCCACTGTGCCACCCTCGCACATACGGTAATCATTATTCTATAATACAATTTTGTAATTACACAGCTCTGGCAAAAATTAAGAGACCATTGCACAGTTTTTTAAAAATCCGCTTCTCTCCATGTCTGACAGCCATTCCATTCCAGTGTCAGTTGAATTCCAACCAGAGTACATCTCACTCTACTTAATGTTCTTCTGATTAGGTGATCACCTGAACCAAACCTTATTTAACGAAGGAAAGTATAAAAAACACTGCTGTGGTGTTCTCATTCCTCTTACAATAGGACAAGCTGGATGGCAAAACTAGTGCTAGTAATATCCCAAAAGTAATAGGAATGAAAAAATAACTTTTAACCATGCCAAAGGAGTTGAAAAGAAAAGTGTCGAGTGAGGAAAAGAAGGGCTCAATTCTGGCTTTACTAGCAGAGGGATACAGTGAGCATCATGTTGCCTCCATCCTTAAAATTTCTAAGACGGCAGTCCATTACAACAAAATCAAGCAGCAGACATTGGGGACAACAAAGCTTCAGAGAGGCAGAGGGCGAAAATGACTCTCCACTGACCGAGATGACTGTCATCTTATTCGAATGTCACTCAGCAACTGCAGGATGACATCAAGTGACCTACAAAAGGAATGGCAAATGGCAGCTGGGGTGAAGTGCACGGCAAGAACAGTTCGTAACAGGCTCCTAGAGGCAGGGTTCAAGTCATGTAAAGCTAGAAAAAAGCCTTTCATCAATGAGAAGCAAAGGAGAGCCAGGCTGAAGTTTGCCAAAGACCATAAGGATTGGACCATAGAGGACTGGAGTAAGGTAATCTTCTCTGATGAGTCTCATTTTCAGCTTTGCCCAACACCTGGTTGTTTAATGGTTAGACGGAGACCTGGAGAGGCGTACAAGCCACAGTGTCTTGCACCCACTGTGATATTTGGTGGAGGATCTGTGATGATCTGGGGATGCTTCCGCAAGGCTGGAATTGGGCAGGTTAATCTTTGCGAAGGACGTATGAATCAAGCAGCATACAAGGTTATCCTGGAAAAACAGTTGATACCTTCTGCTCAGGCAATGTTCCCCAACTCTGAGGACTGTTTTTTCCAGCAAGACAATGCACCATGCCACACAGTTAGGTCAATCAATGTGTGGTTGAAGGACCACCACATCAAATCCCTGTCATGGCCAGCCCAATCTCCAGCCCTGAACCCCATTGAAAACCTCTGGAATGTAATCAAGAGGAAGATGGATAGTCACAAGCCATCAAACAAAGAAGAACTGCTTAAATTTTTATACCAGGAGTGGCATAAGGTCACCCAAAAGCAGTGTGAAAGACTGTTGGAAAGCATGCCAAGATGCATGAAAGCTGTGATTAAAAATCATGGTTATTCCACAAAACATTGATTTCTGAACGCTTCCGGAGTTAAAACATTAGTATTGTTGTTTCTAAATGATTATGAACTCGTTTTCTTAGCATTATTTGAGGTCTGCAAGCACTGCATTTTTTTTTCTTTTGATCATTTCTCATTTTCTGAAAATAAATACAAAATTTATTGCTTGGAAATTCGGAGACATGTTGTCAGTAATTTATAAAATAAAAGAGCAATTTACATTTTACTCAAAAATATACCTATAAAGAGAAAAATCAGACAAACTGAAAATGTTGCAGTGGTCTATTAATTTTTGCCAGAGCTGTATATTGTACCAGAATGCAATTTGCAAATAAGCGTATGGCAAAATTACAGCACCAGCAATAAAATGCCTGTTTATGTTACAAAAACAATTAAAGCAAAGAAAAAATTTGTGAAAAAGGCACCAAACAAAGCATTATAAAACCAGAGGAAACAGCATACCAATGTGATGAATGTGGGAAGTAACACCTATTAGGAATGCATGCCATGTTAGGCTGGTTTCACAGGTCCTGATATTTCCGGAACTGGAGAATCCTGACACCATGCACTGTGAGGATTCACAAGTCTTCCGTCTCATACAGTGACTGCAGACTTTTCTGCCAAACCTGGACAATATTTTTAAGCATAGATTTGGTGGTCTATGGTTACACCTTCTGTAATCCTTGTACCTTCATGAAATAATCCCATTGTACTTCATGAACTAATGCAGTACAATTTTAATATTGTGTAACTGCAGGTAAAAATCACAATATAAAGTGATAATAAAATATTTACTTTGACATATAAATTCACCTAGAAATATATTTTAATAATATCACCATGTGATAAATACTTGCATACAAATTGCTCAAAGATTAAAAACTACAACATAAGTAATTTTATTAAAACAAATATTTCTAGGTGAATTTACAGGTGCCGGTAATTATTGTATTATCACTTCATTTATCAAATTATAACAATTGTGGATGTCAGATTTCACAAGTGCACTATAATCTACTTACCGTACATTCTGCTTCATCCCTAAAGTGACAACCCTATTCATTAAAAAAGCAAACACAATTTCACGAAAGTGACTGCTTGCAGCAATCTATCTGTAGTCTCCAGAGACTATATATCTCAGCTTCTGCCACATGCTATCACCTCTCTACCTCTATGAAAACCACATTACATGGTTCAGTATATTATGAGTCACCAGCTTTTCACGTATCACTGTTAACGATGTTATGAGATATGGACAGAGCAAGCTGCCCTTTCGCTGACTGCAGAGAACATTAATTTTGTGGGATTGGATCTCTTTAGCAAGTTGGATATCTTTTCAATCAAATCAATCAAATTCAATAAAATCAAATGTTTTATTTGTTTTATTCATCAGTATTCAAATCCTCAACATATCCCAGTTTGCATACAAGGGCTGAAAATTCTACAATGACCGAATAAACATTAATAATTGCAACTATTCCTTCCCAGAAGGACACCAGTTTGGAACAAGTCCACATCATATAGATCACATCTGCTGAGTGAATTTTGCATCTAGCACAAATAGTACTTAACTGTCACCCAATGTCATATAGGAATTTCAGGTGTCCTATACACCTGGTGCAGCACATATATTTGGGATAATCTATGGGATTCACTTAGGGACAATTGTGGAATTGTGGAAGTCTTTCCAAAATTTCAAGCCAATGGCTTTCTTTGATAAGAACTATCACACCCTCCCATTTTTGCCTTGAACGCATAGGGTATTTCATTAGAACATAATCTAGCATAATATTATAAAGTAATGAAATCAACACACAGGAACTATGTGAGTTGGCTATCCCCTGTATTATATTTTGACGCACACCAGTATCTAGAGTGAGTCCCTCTGCCTGATATGCATGCCCCAATTGGAGGTACTTATAAAATTCGTTTTGCAGTTGTGAAAATTCCTTATTCGAATCGCCCACTAACACATGGTTGAATTTGTTCAGTCTCTTTGAACGCCAGGTTTTAAATCCTATTAACTGGTACAGATTTGAAAGCCATGGGGTCTCCCATAGCGATGTAAATTGTGAAATCCCGCATTTACTTTGTAATTTTGTCACCATCCATCAAAGTTTGTGAATTAGTAGTACCTGCAGAGTTTTACCTGCAGAAGTCTTAAACTTGTGTACCTCCAACTCTTCATAAAGGTTATTTGACTGAATATGGTGCTGGAGTAAGAGACGCTGAGGCCCTCCACCCCCAGGATCATCCCACCCGCGAATATGTTAGAGTTCAGCTGCCATATAATAAACCCACGGGTTTGGGACTGCATGGCTACACGTTGTTTTATTTCTTTGTAGTATTTCCAGCTTAAGTAGCGGAGCTTGTCTTCCTCATATTAAATCTCTAAATTCACGATCAACCTTGAAAAAATACCTCTGGGTTAACCAGATTGAGGGAATTGTGTAGGGCATACAATAACTGTGGCATCCAGATCATGTTGACCAGGTTAGCACTGGAACTAGGTTCCAGTTTATTACCAAGCCTGAATATTTTCAGTGCCAACCAGGGCTGTGGAGAGTCAGTAAGGGTATTTATGTGTATTTATGCAGCATCAAAACTGCAGCGACCAGATGATTTCTTGGCATATTTCATGGCTTTGGGTGTTTGATATAAGCGACCAGATGTTGCAGCATAGTGGATGAGATTTCTACAAATCTCCTGTCCAGTGTGTGCGCATGTGCTCCTGCAGATCACCCAGGGAAACTGACATGCGGTGTGTCTTTCAGGACCGCAGCATGTCAATTTCTCTTGTGGAGATGCTAGTTTCTGCATCAGAAATTGAATCAATAGAATGTATTGGATGCAGTAAATCCGCATGGTTCAGTGAACACATGTGGATTCACCTGCGTTCAATAGAACACAGCGAAAATATGCTGCTTCCAAAGCGCTGCTACTTCTGGATCGTGGGAATGTAGCCTCAGCCAAACCTCAGCCTCCTCAATTTTCTTGACTGTCCCCACAGCACTGCCCCACTACTGAGCGTGTACATACATAAAGTGCAGCACAGATTCATCTCACCTAAAAGCCGAGATCAGAAACAGAGCAGACATTTATAGGACATTTCATAAATTTCCCAAAATCTTTTGAAAGAATTTACAGCACATCCTGCATTGTACTACTGTACCTAGTTTATTATATATTTTAGGAGTTCGTCCATTTTATAACGTCTCCGACTCTGACAACCCTGGTGTCCACTAAATGAAAATAAAATACATGATTTAGGTCACCTTCTTTTCTGGTCTCATGACCCATTTCTGGTAATATATGTCCATTTGATGGTAAATGCAGATCAAAATGGGTACTCTGACTAGTCTGATGTGAGACAGTCCTACAGTATATGTAACAAGCCCTGATGCTGTGTTTTTCTCATATGGATGAGATTTTTGTCCCTATGCTCATCACTGAGTGCACATGATCCTGTATGTTTTTTTTTTACTTGCATCTTTTGTACCACTTTTGGAAAGTGCCAACCACTGCATGCTGGGAGCTCGCCCAGAGACTCGTTATTTAGGACATACTTTCACACAGTAATCTAGCAACCACAATGTATACCTTGTCAAGTTACACTTACATTTTTCCTGTTTCAAGCGCATCAAGAACTGACTATTTTCTTGCTATCTAATATATCCCACTCCTTTTCAGATACTGCTATTTTTATTTTCAATATTACTGACCTTAGGATTACTGTAAATGTATCAGTTCCTCCCATGCAACAAAAAAAGGCAAAACCTAGGCCCCAATATATCAAAGCAATTACATCAGAATTCTGGCATAAACTGCCTTGAAAAGTCTTGCAATATTTTTGCATGAGGTGGAGTTGGAAAAACACTTAGCGACTTTTGGTGTTTTCACACCAGTTTTGCCAATTCTGCAAAAATGTCGAATCTAGGGTGAGATGACTGAAGTTAAATTTGTGGTGCCTATTAATGAATCGGGAGCATCTTCCTTTTTTTCCCCATGTTTTTCAAGGGTAAAAAACCACATCCTGAAATCTCATGCATGAGTTGCTGATTATTTTCCTCTGTGGATTTCAAACATCAAAATGTTTTTTCAGAACTGCAACATATCAATTCTTTCAGCAGTTTACCAGCGTTTTCACCCATTCAAACAAATGCTAAAAACACCAGTCAAAATTTGCGTATTTCCTACAGCATATTTCCTGCCAACACTTTAGTTGTTGGTGCAGAAAAATCTGCTACAAATACTCAATGTGTATGCAGTGGTATGTAAAAGTTTGGACACCCCTGGTCAAAATTAGTGTTATTGTGAACAATTAAGCAAGTTGAAGCTGAAATGATCTCTAATAGGATCTAACGTTAAAGGAAACCTGTCACCTCCTTTTTCGGATATAAGCTGTGGCCACCGCCTTTAGGGGCTTATCTACAGCATTCTGGAATGCTGTAGATAAGCCCCAGATGTAACCTGAAAGATAAGTCCGGTCCAATGGGTGTCGCAGGTCCGGGTTCGGCGCCTTTCATCTTTTACGATGTTGTCATCTTCCTTGCTTCCTGTCGCGGCTCCTGTGCAGGCGTACTGATTTGCCCTGTTGAGGGCAGAGCAAAGTACTGCAGTGCGCAGGTGCCGGGAAAGGTCAGAGAGGCCCGGTGCCTGCGCACTGCAGTACTTTGCACTGCCCTCAACAGAGCAGATCAGTGCGCCTGCGCAGGAGCCACGACAGGAAGCAAGGAGGAGGACATCATCACATGAAGATGGGAGGCTCTGGACCTGCGATGCCCATCGGACCGGACCGCCCGGGTGAGTATAATATAACTTGTTTTTTTTATCTTTCAGGTTACATTGGGGGCTTATCTGCAGCTTTCCAGAATGCTGTAGATAAGACCCTAAAGGCGGTGGCCGCAGCATATATCCAAAAACTGAGGTGACAGGTTCCCTTTAAAGATGACACATTTCCTTTGTAATGTAGGCACAAAAAAATATATATTGTCATTTTTTGCATTTTATAAATTACAAAAAAGAAAATGGGCCGAAGCAAAAGTTTGGGTACCCTTGGAGATTTGTGTACTCTGTAGGGTTGAGCATTCCGATACTTCCGATACTTCCGATACCTGAAATCCAATGTAAGTCTATGGGAACAAAATATCGGAAGTAAGTATCGGAAGTACTTCCGATATTTTGTTCCCATAGACTTACATTGGATTTCAGGTATCGGAAGTATCGGAATGCTCAACCCTAGTACTCTGATAACTTTGACCAAGGTTTCAGACCTTAATTAGCCTGTTAGGGTTATGGCTTTTTCACTCTCATCGTTAGGAAAGGCCAGGTGATGCAAATTTCCCAGCTTTATAAAAATACAGCCTCCTCCAACCTTGTGCCAAAAACCATCAGTCATGGGTTCTTCTGTGCAGCTGCCTAGCACTCTGAAAATAAAAGTGGTGGAGGCACACAAAGCAGGAGAAGGCTAAGAAGATAGCAAGGCGTTTTCAATACCTCATAGCAAAATAGAGGATTAAAATTTAACTTTCATTAATAAAAGTTAAACTTGTATCACATATAAAAAGTATATGTATATACACTGCTCAAAAAAATAAAGGGAACACTCA
>VIAB01013222.1:0-13941 GCA_009801035.1 Oophaga pumilio
GGGGGTTGAATACTACTTGTAGGCACTGTATATGCATATATATAGTCCCCACTTTTACTCCATATACACTTAATATTGTTGATATTTGATTACATGTACAGTATGTGTACATGCATACTCATTGGTGTATGGGAATTATTATGCCCATTTGTGTGAACTATTTACACATCTTATATTATTTTGATGTGTTATAGTCACATACAGTGCCTTGCGAAAGTATTCGGCCCCCTGGAACTTTTCAACCTTTTCCCACATATCATGCTACAAACATAAAGGTACCAAATGTAAATTTTTGGTGAAGAATCAACAACAAGTGGGACACAATTGTGAAGTTGAACGAAATTTATTGGTTATTTTAAATTTTTGTGGAAATAAAAAAACTGAAAAGTGGGGCGTGCAATATTTTTCGGCCCCTTTAACTTAATACTTTGTTGCGCCACCTTTTTCTGCGATTACAGCTGCAAGTCGCTTGGGATATGTCTCTATCAGAGTGTTACATTGAGAGACTGAAAATCTTGCCCATCCTTCCTTGGCAAACAGCTCGAGCTCAGTGAGGTTGGATGGAGATCGTTTGTGAACAGCAGTTTTCAGCTCTTTCCACAGATTCTCGATTGGATTCAGGTCTGGACTTAGACTTGGTCATTCTAACACCTGGACACGTTTATTTTGTGAACCATTCCATTGTAGATTTTGTTTTATGTTTGGGATCATTGTCTTGTTGGAAGACAAATCTCCATCCCAGTCTCAGGTCTTCTGCAGACTCCAACAGGTTTTCTTCAACAATGGTCCTGTATTTGGCTCCATCCATCTGCCCATCAATTTTAACCATCTTCCCTGTCCCTGCTGAAGAAAAGAAGGCCCAAACCATGATGCTGCCACCACCATGTTTGACAGTGGGGATGGTGTGTTCAGGGTGATGAGCTGTGTTGCCTTTACGCCAAACATATCGTTTGGCATCATTGCCAAAAAGTTCGATTTTGGTTTCATCTGACCAGAGCACCTTCTTCCACATGTTTGGTGTGTCTCCCAGGTGGCTTGTTGCAAAGTTTAAACAACACTTTTTATGGATATCTTTGAGAAATGGCTTGCTTCTTGCCACTCTTCTATAAAGGCCAGATTTGTGAAGTGTATGACTGATTGTTGTCCTATGGACAGACTGTCCCACCTCAGCTGTAGATCTCTGCAGTTCATCCAGAGTGATCATGGGCCTCTTGGCTGCATCTCTGATCAGTCTTCTCCTTGTTTGAGATGAAAATTTAGAGGGACGGCCAGGTCTTGGTAGATTTGCAGTGGTATGATACTCCTTTCATTTCAATATAATCGCTTGCACAGCGCTCCTTGGGATGTATAAAGTTTTGGAAATCATTTTGTATCCAAATTCGGCTTTAAACTTCTCCACAACAGTATCACGGACCTGCCTGTTGTGTTCCTTGGTCTTCATGATGCTCTCTGTGCTTCAAACAGAACCCTGAGACTATCACAGAGCAGGTGCATTTATACGGAGACTTGATTACACACAGCTGGATTATATTTATCATCAGTAGTCATTTAGGACAACATTGGATCATTCAGAGATCTACAATGAACTTCTGGAGTGAGTTTGCTGCGCTGAAAGTAAAGGGGCCGAATAATATTGCACGCCCCACTTTTCAGCTTTTGTATTTCCGCAAAAATTTAAAATAACCAATAAATTTTGTTAAACTTCACAATTGAGTCCCTCTTGTTGTTGATTCTTCACCAAAAATTTACATTTGGTATCTTTATGTTTGAAGCATGATATGTGCAAAAAGGTTGAAAAGTTCCAGGGGGCCGAATACTTTTGCAAGGCACTGTATATGTATGGGCTATTTTCATTTCTTTACTATAATGTACTTTTCATATTTCCCATTATTGTATGTTTTATCAACATGCCATTAGTATTTTATTCTCTTTATTTTACAAGGTTTATCATATAACTCCTGTTTATTTATTTCATCACTTACACATATTATTCCATCTATTCACTTATTTCACAACTCCTCCTTCATTCATTATTTTCTTTTATCGTTTCATCATCCCAGTTTTCACAATCGTTCCTGTTTGCCCACCCCTCCTCACCTCTCGCCTATTTGGCATCTCTATTCAATGGGTCATGTTTGTAGATCTGCAGGTGATGCAACTGATGTCATCACATCTCTATGACCATTATTTTAATGTTCATGATGCCGAACATGGGAAAACATGGGAGGTAGATTGGGAATTCTGGTCATATGACAATTGTGACACAAAGGCTCTCCTGTTCTCTGATAGGACCAGCGATGTATAAATAGTGTAGACGTCCATAATGACGCCACCCCTTGAAAAAAGCAGCACCAAACGAGCATGGTGTCTGACTAAAATTGCAGGAAAACAGGCAAATTCTGATATAGATATGGAATCATGTTTGTTACTTGTAATCATGTTTTTTTCTAGATGGCATGTACTTTTCCTCATTTACATGCCAATGTATAAGTTTGGGCACCCCTGGTAAAAATTACTGTTATTGTGAGCAGCCGATCAGCTGTTCTCGGTGTCAGCGGCAGCATCCTCTGACCAGAACTGCTCGATTGCCAAGCAGCTCAGCCTTCTGATAGTGGCCGCAGCAGGGTACTGCACATTTGTCTCATATGCAAATCAATAGGAGGTGGAAGTCTAGTACCCTGCCGTGGCCACTATCAGAAGGTGGAGCAGCTCGAAAATCAAGCAGCCACCACCAACACCGAGAACAGCTAATCAGCCAGGGCGCCAGGTGTTGGATCCTGACATCAGAAATTAATGGCCTATCCTAAGGGCCCCGTCTCACATAGCGACGCACCAGCGAGCCCGACAACGATATGAACTTGTCAGGATCGCTGGTGTGTCGCTACATGATCGCTGCTGAGCTGCCAAACAGGCAGCTCAGGCAGCGATCAGGACAGCGGCACTGCGGGTAACGTCGCTTAGTAACCCGCAGTGTACGTTGGATACCAGCCGCTGATGCAGGGAGCTGGTAACCAAGGTACACATCGGGTTTCCAGGCGCTGCGCGGTGCCTGGAAACCCGATGTGTACCTTGGTTACCAGCTCCCCTGCAGCAGCGCGCTGGTATCCAACGTACACATCGGGTTTCCAGGCGCCGGGCGATGTGTACCTTGGTTACCAGCTGATCGCTGGTCTCCTGCCTGCCACACGCAGCGATGCGTGCTGGCCAGCGGGAGACCAGCGATCAAAAAAAAGTCCAGGCATCGCTGGTAAATGTATCAGACATTGCGAGATCGCTGCTGAGATCGCTGTTGCGTCACAAAACTTGTGACTCAGCAGCGATCTCGCTAGTGATCTCGCTATGTGAGACCGGGCCCTAAGGATTGGTCATCAATTTTAAAATAATGGACAACCTCTTTAAATTGCCAAGTTGATTGCTTTTAAAAGCATTTTGGAATTTTACCCATAAGAGAACATAGAAATAACCTCTTAACTTCTCATGAATCACACAGGAGGAGGCAGAGAAGGTGTCAATGCAAGCCGCTGAGCAAATCCTGCACTGGGAAATCGGTGATCGGCAACACTCTGGAGTCAACCAGGAGGGAAGAAGAGGAGATCCTCACGCTACCTGTTTTATGGTAATGATGGCTCTACTTGAGGAGGATGTCCCATTGGGCACTTGATGACTTCAAAAATCAAAAGAAAGCTCACATCTTTCCAGTGAGTGTCCAAAAATTGCTGCATCTAGCTGGTTCAGAGGCCAAGATTCTGCCCCATGTTTTTTCCAGGCAGTTATTTCATCAGCAGACCACTTTATGACTTAAGACTATAAAAGTGAAAAATTTATTTTTTTTGTAAATTTTTTTCTTACTGAAAAGTGTATTTTTATAGTCTGAAAAATATAGTGTACTATACTAATGACCGTAATAACTATATAGGCAATAACGCTATTTAACATAATTACATCTATATGCCATTGTGCTAATTTTCATAAGTCCTATGAGGCCCACTGCTTTAGTGTTCCCTGTTACGATGATCCAGAGCCAGCGCCTCAGTAGTCAAATTTGGCGCAAGTCCTCAAGTTATGACCATTTGCACTTGTTACAGTACCATATCATAAATGAAAATTTGCGAATTTTTAAAGTACATGATTTCTTCATTTCTTTCCTCAGTTTTACTTAAAGGGAATATGTCACCCTAAATTGGCGGGATATTTAAATGATGGCAGTCAGGTCAGATGGGCGGTGTTTTGGGTACTTGTCTTAACATGTTGTTCGCCGCTGTCCCCATTATTTCTGGGAATTGTAGTCGTTGGCCTCCATATAACGCGCCTGCGCATTGCAATCTGCAGGCAAAGCATACTGCGCATGCGCAATTTAAGATTGCAATGCGCAGGAGCGTTATATGGAGGTCAACGACTACAATTCCCAGAAATAATGGAGACAGCGGCGAACAACATGTTAAGGTAAGTACCCAAAACACCGCCCATCTGACCTGACTGCCATCATTTAAATATCCCGCCAATTTAGGGTGACAGATTCCCTTTAATTGAATATGGCACCTGACTACCATTCAATGGTAAATAGGCAGGGGCCCCTTTTTTATTGGCCCTTCACTACCGATAATGCATATTTATATCATCGGCCATGTCCCTTCCATTGATGAGGGCTCACACAATGAGCCCGCATCTTTCCCCGCACTCGATGGATGATTTAATTAGCCATCAAGTGCCTCTACCATCAGTGGGAGGATCTGAGATCCATCCATGGCTGCTAACTAGTTAAATGCCTTTTTTAATCACTCACAGTGGATTTAACACCCACAGACAGGAAGCGCATAATTGAGCCCACCCATTGGTGCCCCTGTCATGTGATCGCAGGGCGCCCCGATGGGTTGCCAAGACAGTTGAGGGTCTGCTGAACACCCCTGTGGCTGTCGTCATGATCCTCCTGTGAACATCGGCTCGTTTTTGAGTTCATAGGAGATCGTGATTTTTGCTATACATAACAATGATGAAGCACTACTATGTACAGCACAGGCGATCAGACGATCGCAGCATTAAGTCTCCTAAGGGGACTATTAAATACAGTAAAAAGAAAAAAAAAAGCATTTTAAAAAATAAAATAACACATAAGTTCAAATCATCTCTCTTTTAAAATAAAACAATTAAAAAAACTAAAAAAAATCACTTATTTGATATCACCGCATTCAGAAAAGACTAATCTATCAAAATATAAAATAAATGAATCCAATCAGTAAACGGCAAAACCAGAAAAAGCAATACAATGAAATAAAAGGCGATCAAAACATTATATCTACTTAAAAAGTAACTTTTCAGAATAAGTTGAAATGTGTGAACATGAGGAATAATACTATATCTGACCATTACATGCCTTGTATCCCATATTTTCACCATTTTTTCTTCTATCTTTTCATTCAAACTATTTTGAGCTGTTTGGAGTAGACTAGCTGCAGTGATGTCTCCCATACACTGCACAGCAAACAGAGAGGGATTTCAGCTTTTCATTCTTTTTTAGCTTGGGTGGAGCAGAGTCATAGAGGATATACTGCAGTATTGAACTGTCTGGATGAAAATCAAATAATCAAATTCTGAAATGGGGTAAAAGGTTTGTTAGAAAACTCAGCACAATGGCTCTCTGTCTCCCTTTGCCTGTTTCCTCTCCTTGTTCTTCACTCTTCCTTGCTCCGCCCCTCTCCATAGAGGATAATGGGCTGTGTCACTCATCTTCTCTAAGCAGGACAGATTTTAGCTGCTTTTTTTCCAGAATGGATGAAGTTAAAACACAATTGTACTTTCAACAAACTTGGCACAAATTAAGTGTGCAGGCGATTATTAAGAAATTTTGTAATGTATCTTATCAGAGAAATCAGTTTCCTCACTCATTTATCAGACACTTCCTCCCATGCCTCCTGAACTTTTAATCCAAGGTGAAAAACCAGCTGAAGCCTGCCTTGCTCAGAGGAGATGGACTGCAGTTGTCATGTGACATTATACTCTTTTGAGAGGGGAGAGAAGGGGAGAGGAGGCGAGGAGCAGGGAAGGAAACAGACAGAGGCTGATAGAAAAACATTGTGCAGAGCTCTCTAACAAGTGTTTTACTTTGCATCAGATTTGATTCAGATCAGCACAGCTGAGCTCTATTGTACAATGTGCTGCATGTTGCTGTACCTTGACTCTGTGAGCTAAAAAGTGGATGGAGAGCAGGAATCCCTCATGTCTTTGCAGAGCTGTGTATGGGAGAGATAACTGCAGCTAGGCGCAGACTGGCCCATCGGGGAATCATTGATTTCTCTGGTGGGCCCTGCTGCAGGTAAAGCAAGAGAAGGACGGCTTCTTCCCCTCCAAACCTAGCACAGCTATTCATTGCTAAGCTAATCTGCATCCATAGGGACATACTCCCTCCTTCCTCTGCTGCGCTTACACTAGGTAATGAAGTCAGACTGACATTTCTGCAAGAAAGGTGCCACTGACAGTAACACTTTGTATGGCGCATTTTCTTTTTTCAACCCTGTAAAAAGGTAAAATGTGGGCCTAACAAAATTTTTTGTGGTAAAAATATGATTTTCTATTTTCTCAGCTCAACGTTAAAAAAATTCTGTAAACCACCTGCAGGTTCAAGGTGCTCACCATATATCTATATAAATTCCCTGAGGTGTCTAGTCTCCAAAATGGGGTCACTTGTGGGGGTTCCACTGTTTAGGCACATCAGAGGTTTTACAAATGCGACATGATGTCCACTACCAACTCCAGTCAATTTTGCATTGCAAAAGTCAAATGGTGCTCCTTCCCTTCCGGGCCCTCCCGTGCACCCAAACAGTAGTTTTCCATCACATATGGGGTATTCACCTACTCAGACGAAATCACACAACAAATTACATAGTCCATTTTCTCCTGTTACACTTGTAAAAATGTAAAATTTGAGGTAAAAGTAACATTTTTGTGGGAAAAAATTGCTTTAGTTCCTGTGAATCAAATAAAGGGTTAACAAACTTATTGAATGTGGTTTTGAGCACTTTGAGGCTAAGTGCACACGTTCAGGAATGTTTGCAGAATATTCCTGAGCAAAAACGGACATTTTCCGCTGTAAAAACGCGTTTTTTTTGCATTTTTGGTGCGTTTTTTGCGCGGATTTTGTGCGTTTTTACCTCGATTTTTTCCTAAACTTTCTAGGTCAATAATATAGCGGGAAAAATGCTAGAATTCCGTGAAATTAATGAACATGTTGGTTCTTTTTCCGAGATGCGTTTTTTTTTTCGCAAAAAAAAACGCACCTTGTGCACAAAAATTGCGGAGTTCATTCTAAATGATAGGATGCTTAAATCATGCGTTTTTGACGCGTTTTTTCCCGCGAAAAAAACGCAAATAATCCTGAACATGTGCACATAGCCTGAGAGTTGCAGCTTTTAGATTGGTGTCATTTTAGGGCATTTTCTGTCACATAGGCCTCTCAAAGTCACTTCAAATGTGAGGTGGTCCCAAAAAAATGGTTTTGTAAATTTTGTTTGAAAAATGAGAAATTGCTGATCAACTTTTAACCCTTCTAACTTCCTAAAAAATATAAATTATGTTTAAAAAATTATGTAGACATTTGGGAATGTTATTTATGAACTATTTTGTGTGATACAACTATTTGGTTTAAAAGCATAAAAATTCAAAGTTTGAAAAAATATGAAATTTTCTATTTTTTTCCAGATTTTTAATATTTTTTTAGAAATAAATGCAAATACTATCAAGCAAACCTTACCACTATCCTGAAGTACAACATGTCATATCTTAGAATCACTAGGATGCGTTGACGTGTTCCAGCATTATTACCTCATGAAGTGACACGGGTCAGATTTGGATAATGACGCTTGATCATTAATGTACAAAGTGGCTTGGTCCTTAACCCCCGGAGCTTTTTTCGGTTTTGTGTGTTCGTTTTCCGCTCCCCTTGTTTCCATAGCCATAACTTTTTTATTTTTCTGTCAATATGGCCATGTGAGGGCTTATTTTTTGCGGGACAAGTTGTACTTTTGAACAACACCATTGGTTTTACCATGTAGTGTACTCAAAATCGGAAAAAATATTCCAAGTGCGGTGAAATTGCAAAAAAAGTGCAATTCCGCACTGGTTTTTTGTTTGGCTTTTTTGCTAAGTTCACTAAATGCTAAAACTGACCTGTCATTATGATTCTCCAGGTCATTATGAGTTCATAGACACCAAACATGTCTAGGTGCTCTTTTATATAAGTGGTGAAAAAATTTCCAAAATTTGCTAAAAATAAAAAAAATTGCGCAATTTTCTGAGACCCTTAGCGTCTCCATTTTTCGTGATCTCGGGTTGGGTGAGGGCATATTTTTTGCATGTCGAGCTGACATTTTTACTGATACCACTTTAGTGCAGATTCGTTCTTTTGATCGCCCGTTATTGTATTTTAATGCAATGTCGCGGCGACCAAAAAAACGTAATTCTGTCGTTTCGATTTTTTTTCTCATTACGCTGTTTAGCGATCGGGTTAATCCTTTTTTTTATTGATAGATCGGGTGATTCTGAACGTGGCGATACCAAATATGTGTAGGTTTGATTTTTTTTTTTTATTGTTTGTATTTTGATTGGGGCGAAAGGGGGGTGATTTAAACTTATGTTTTTTTATTTTTTTAAATTTTAAACACTTTTTTCTTCTACTTTTGGCATGCTTCAATAGCCTCCATGGGAGGCTAGAAGCTGCCATAGCACGATCGCCTCTGCTACATAAACGTGATGCATAGATCACCTCTATATAGTAGAATTACAGCATTGCCATGAGCGCTGACCACAGGGTGGCGCTCATAGCAATCTGCCATCAACAACCATAGAGGTCTCGAGGAGACCTCTGGTTGTGATGGCAACGCGTCGCTGTCCCCGGATCACATGACGGGGGTCGGCGATGCGTTTATTTCCGGCAACGCGCCGGAAGCTCTAGTTAAATGCCCGCTGTCAGCGATTGACAGCGGGATTTAACTAGTTAATAGGCGTGGGCAAATCACTATTTCGCTCGTGCCTATTGCGGGCACATGTCAGCTGTTTATAACAGCTGACATGTCGCGGCTTTGAGGTGGGCTCACCGCCAGAGCCCACCTCAAAGCGGGGGATACTACCAGCTGATGTACTATTCCGTCAGCTGGCAGTAAGGGGTTAAGGGGTTATGTTTTTTGTATTCATCTATCAATAGTGTTTTAAGGTTTATTCTTACTTTTAATAGGATGTTTTTATGATGTTATATGGATTATTTTTTGGGGAGGATTTTAATTTCTATAGAAAATTTTGTGTGAATAGATGCCTATTGTATAAAGGCTCCCCTAAGAACAGCCTTGTGTACATTCCAGATTATTGTAAGAGGCAATTCTGGAGAATCATTCTCTTTAAAATAGAGTTCTACTGATTTTCTTGTTTATTTATATGTGGGGTGTTCAAAGGCTTAGCTAGGGGTTTATCTCAGGGGAAGGCGAAACATCTCAGTTGTCCCCTAACCATGTTACTGTTCAGGGTCGACAGCTCAAAAAAAAGCGTGTTGAAAGGCTTTTCCTGTGTGGGCACTTCTGGCACCATCACAGTCATGTCAAGTATTGACTTGGCTGTGATTGGCTGGTGCACGTTGTAAAAAAAATAATAATAATAATAATAAAAAAAGACTTTTCGTCTTCTCTATTTTTGATAACAAGCACTGGTAAAGCCAACAGCTGCTGGCTGCAGCCCTCAGCTTTAACTTGGCTGGTTATCAAAAGTAGAGGGGTCCCCATGTCATTTTTAAAAAAGATTTAAATAAATAATTTTAAAAAAAAACAGCGTGGTGTCTTCTTCATTTTTGATAACCAGCCAGCAACACTGGTGGATGGTATTCTCAAGCTGACCAAATAATAGCAGCCCACAGCTGCCCCAGAAAAGGCACATCCATTAGATGCTTGTCCTGGTGCTTTAGCAAGTGAGGTAATATTTTGGGGTTAATGTCAGCTTTGCAGTGCTGTGACCAACGGTAATGTCAGTATGGTTACTGCCGATCAGAGCAAGTGTTTCCTGCACTGTCACACAGATGACAGCATGGGAAGCACTAAATGCTCAAGCCCCCCATTCATTTGAAGGAGGTGTGGGTTCGGGTCAAGGTTGGGTACCATTCTGGTCCCCCTACCTGAACTTTTTTATAAAATTTGTCCGAATCATACGTACAGGAGAATACACGGTCCGCCCTTCCCTACTGACTACAACTACTGTGACGCACCCTACTCATGGGTATAAGGGAACCTCAGCAGATGATCCTTCTGTAACTGAAAAAAAATCTTTATACAAAGACCAACACAGATATTACAGCCATACAGTGATCATATAGTGGTAGATACCAGTGTTGCAGAGTATATAAGCGATTACAGTATAGTAATACATATACATATAGTGACTTTCCGGTTAACGCTCTTTCTGATGGAGTCATTCACTTTTCCCATCTTGCTCAGACTGACATGATAACTTCTCCCTCCACGATTCGTCTGCAGAGATTACAACAAAGACACATTTTCACATTTTCTGCACCATCCCCAACTATTCCCAACCTGCACAAACTACTCATTCTGCTGATGTCTCAATAGTGAGCTGCTGTTGCCATATGTGTCTCTATTAATGCATCTGCTGTGTGGTACAAAAACAATGCTCCTTTTAGTGCCCCACATAGTAATGCCACCATGGTGCCCCTTACATAGTAAAATGTCTCCTTTGTGCTCCCACATTAGCCTCCACACTCTTTGATGGTCCCCACAGTAGCCCCCCTCTGTATAATGCCTCCCTCACTTTATGAGGGCCCGACAGCAGCCCCCAAACTGTATAATGGCCCTCACATTAGCTCCCACACTGTATAATGGCCCCAAAGTAGTTCCCACAGTTTATGATGGCCCTCCACAGTAACTCACACACTGTATAAAGGTCCTCCACAATAGTCCACATATTGTATAATGGCAAAAACAAGTTTATGACAGCCTCACACAGTAGCTCCCACACTGTATAAAAAACCCCACAGTGCATGATGGCCCTCACAGAAGCTCCCACACTGTATATAGACCCCCACACTGTATGATGGCCCCCCACAGTAGCGTTCAAACTGTATAATGGCCCCCGCATTAGCTCACACACTGTATACTTGCCCCTGCATTAGATCCCACACTGTATCATGGCCACAATAGAAATCTCCACATCGTATGATGGCTCCCAAGGTGGGCTAAAAACTGTCTAATGGCCCTCGCATTAGCTCCTATGCTGTATAATAGCCCCTGCTTTAGCTCCCGTGCTGTATAATGACCCCCGAATTAGCTTCCATGCTGTATAATGGCTATTGCACAAACTCCCATGCTGTATAATGATCCCCACATTAGCTCCCATGAGGAAATATTGGTCTCCGCATTAGCTCCCACGCTCTATAATGGCCCCAAATTAGCCCCTATGTTGTATAATATGGCCCCTCCTTAGTTCCCATGCTGTATAATGGCCTCACACAGTAGTCCCTGCAATGTATGAGGGGTTCCCCCACAGTTTTAAATAAAATAAAAAACATCCTGTACTCACATAATCCAGGATCCTGTCAAGTCCACCCCAGAAAGCACGGACAGACTAACGCGCTGTTATTGCATGCACAGGACATCAGTGTCCCAATGCGTCACGCTGACGTCACCTCATCGGGACTCTGAAGTCCTATGCTTAAGGTACGCATCACCAGCTGTTCTTTAGACTGCAGACTGAAAGCGAAATGTGGTCTACAGAGCAGAACGCCACTAAAAACTAGTAAATCAAATTTGTTTTATAATACTTTATAATGCCAAGATGAAGACTTTACCATTATTTAGAGAAAAAGAGGGTACAGGATAAAGGGGAGGAGGGGGTATGTGTGTGTGATAATTGCCAATTCATATAAAAATGGCTACCGGGCAAATCAGGATATTGAAGTTATCATTAATAGTAAATAACGTGCTTAGTGCTAGAATGTTACTTGCCCTATAAAAATGTGATCCTCACACGCCTTATTGATACAATACAATAATAATATATTCACGCCCACTGTTTTGTGATTGGTTGATGTAGACACATCCCTCAGCTTGTGATTGGTTGGGTATCATATTTATAGTTTCCTGTCCCCTATGGACGCCACCCCCTGACGAAGGCAACGTGCCAAAACGCGCGTTGGGGTGAGCGTCTACCCAGGTGGCCAGGTATTGTTATTTCTTAATTACTTTTTTATATGATTATTGTAGTCTATTTTTTTTACCTTGGCCAGCGAACTCTATTTGTAACACTTGCACTGTGTGCTCTATACTTTGTCTTTATATACCCTAGTTTTCACTGTTTTGCACATATATAAATTCACAGATGTGATGATAGGTTTTTTTATTATAGATTGTGCACTTATTATTTGTTTTTTAAGATTATTTATTATGTGAATTATTGTTTTTTACTTGCACATTTTTTTGCACATTTGCTTTTATTGCACATTATAATAGCATTTTTTTGCGCATTTGCACATAATTTTTGTGTATTTATCTAAGGGTATATTCTGTGCATTTATATTCCCTGGGTAGCAATGCTCCAGTTGATATCATTACGGAGTATCATTATTTACATTGTCATTTTCTCCATTATTATCTTCCTGTTTTTTAATAATAAATATTGATATTTTTATGGGATTTTTCGTCGTTGCTTTTTCTGTTCGTGGTCATATTCATCTCCCGACTGTCCCTTCTGTTTTATTATGTCCATTTGGTTTGTAGGTGAAACTACATTATATGAATAAATTTTTTTGATTATCTTAGTATTTTATTATATTATATTTTATTATTTCACCTACTGCCGGTCTTTTCTTTGTTCTGGTATATAAATTTGGTCGTAAACTTGATTTTTTGGATCTACAGATTTCCACACTCCCTGACGGTAGAATTATTACGGATGTGTTGCGAAAATCCACTGCTACCAATAGTCTCTTACATGCATCTTCCGCACATCATAGATCAACTATCAATGGGATTCCTATTGGTCAGTTTATGAGGATCCGCAAAATTTGCACAGAGGAGAATGATTTCTTAAATCAGGCCTCAGATCTTTCTAGACGTTTTTCAGAAAGAGGATACAGTAAGAGGCAGATTAAAAAGGGTTTTCAAAGAGCTATGTCCAGGTCACGTGAAGAATTGTTGTATGGGCATCCCAAGAAAATTGATGATCTTGGATTCTTGATACTAAACAACCAGTCAGGTTAATTACTGGTTTTAACAAACAATGGAATGATTTCTCCCATATTATCAAGAAGCATTGGAAATTAATTACCTTAGGTGTGTTGGCCATGGCTACAGTATAGAAGCTTTGGCCGAACATACAAACTGCTCTGTAAATTGTCAGGATTACAGGAGTGCTGTTAGCTCCTGATCTCAGCCTTCTTTGATTCCACTACACTGCTCCAATGCTGCAGAGGAAAAGCTGCTTCATAGCAGCAACCGATAGCTGTTAATCAAGCAGGAGTGCAACAAACCCCAGAAAGCAGGCACTTGGGAGGCTAGGAAGAAATGGGCTCCTGCTGAAGAACACGCGACTAAGCCTTTAATTGTTCTGCTGCAATGCAGGGACCTTCAGATACATAGTTGGAGAGATATATATACCCCAGTCCCTGATTGTCATTACTGTGCTTGACTAGAAAGAACAGAATACATTCTTACCTACTTCCCTGCTAACATTATAGAAGGCAATAGCGTGACTTTCTACCACTGCACCCCAAACTTATTTTTCCCTATTCTCTGTTGTCTTGAGATGGGTCTTATAGTCAGGTACGTATTATAATCCAAAAAAAAATATACAAACATACTATATACACTGCTCAAAAAAATAAAGGGTACACCTAAACAACAGAGGAATAGACAAAGTGGAATAGACAACAGATGGAAATTATTGGCAATTATCAAG